>JARKIE010000790.1:0-24415 GCA_029378255.1 Mycena rosella
GGCTTAAGGATTAAATCCAATTCCAACGAGGGCACCCGTCGTTCCGGAAGTCGACCCGCGGCGAAGGAGCGGAAGCCGAGCCGTGACAGCCCGCAGAATGCGCAGCACCTTTACTGGCCGGCGGTGCACATTCATAGTGTAGTGCCCGCGGGAACTCTGCCAGCCGAACTCAAGGAATCGGTGATGTCGCGGTCGGAACGCCGTTAACACTGCCCAACGTCTCGGATGCCTGCCGAACTGCAGGGATGTGTTTATTTCGGTCTCCATCTCGTCTTTGAGACATCGTACCATCTTTACCGGCAACTCTCATACACCTTGATTTATCGCGAGCCTGATCTATAATTTAATTCCCCAGCGTTCGAGTATAAATAGGAACTAGAGTTCGACCTTTGACTTCACCAACCCAACCTACCTGTTCTCCCTTCTCACCAATCTTGACCAACCAGCGATCTTTCTTGATTACTCCTTCTCCTCTACGTGCTGAGCACTCAATATTCTTCATTAATCCCCTTCGTCTTTTAACTTACCACCAATTATAATGTTCTTCAATCTCGCCGTCCTCCACCTCATCGCCGCCCTCGCCGGTCCGCTGTTGCAGCGCCCCACGGGATGGATCTGACGGCACGTTTCTCTTCCCTTCTACGCTTCTCATCTAATTTATTTTTCTACAGGGGCGCCAGTCCGAAGCGGTAAGCCATTAGCGTCCACGACAGGACAAACTGCTCACCCGCTCACAGGCCGACAGCAAGACCAGCGCCATTAAAGCCAAGATTGCAGAAGCCAAGGCTGCGATCGAGGCTGTAAGCACCACGGTCTGCATTTGCCGCCGGCAACCAGCGCACTGAAATCATCGCTCTTGCAGGGAAATGAGTCCGCTGTTCTCTCAAGTCTCGAGGCTGCAGTTGCCACTCATACCGTCGACCCCGCCGTCCTCGCGAGCATCAAATATGTGGCGGTCACTCACACTTTCAACCCCTCCGCCTCGGCCGCCCTCGCCAGTATCAAGGCCGCGGCTGCGACCCACACGTTCAGCCCCGAAGTATCGGTCTTCCTCGCGAGCCTCAAGGCTAAGTTTCCCGAGCCCACTGCAGCAAGCAAGCGGTATGTTAGCGTATGCTTTTGGTCCGTTCGACTGACAATTCGCGGTCAATAGTTCCCCCGCGGTAAGCCATTACTGTCCCCTACCTGCCAAGCTGCTCACCCGCTCACCCGCGAATAGGCAGGCAGCAAGGCCATCGCCGTCAAGGCCAAGGTCGCGGAAGCCAAGGCCGCCGTCAAAGCTGTGAGCACGAAGCCTGCATTCGACCGCCAGTCAGCTAAAATCGTCGCTCTTGCAGGGAAAGGGGTCGGCTGTTCTCGCAAGCATCGAGGCTGGGTTTGTCACTCATACTGTCGACCCGCCGTCTCGTGAGCATCAAGTCGGTGGCGGCCACTCACACTCTCAACCCCTCCGCCTCGGCCGCCCTCGCCAGTATCAAGGCCGCGGCTGCGACCCACACGTTCAACCCCGAAGTATTGGCCGTCCTCGCGAGCCTCAAGGCTAAGCTCCCCGAATCCACTGCTGCAGCAAACTAAGGGTACGAGGTCTCCGCACATCGCTGAGGATTTCTGTCAGGTCTGGGTCCGAACATCAAACCGTTTCCTTTGATTGTATCGTGTGCACCTTGGATTCGAATATGTATCTAACCCGGACATTGTTTATTGAATGTACCCGATATCTCCTAGACCAACGATCGCATCATCTTACCTTCAGTTGAAGTCCTTCAAAGTCATCTCAGGAAGTAAATAAGTCCTACCTAAATCTCCACAAAATCTCGTACAGACTTCTCGGGCCTTGCTGATACCTTAAACCGATAACGCACCGTCGTGAGTTTAGTTTTCAGTAATCAGAAGTGCTTGTTCGCTGAATGTTTGATACACGGAGGAATTGCAGGGCAAGACACCAAAATCTCATATGAAAAGGAATGTACACGATAGTAGGATGCTCAGCATAACCGACTCAGAAAAAGGAGAAAGTATGAGATCACACCTGGGGACTACATGTAGGCGGCTGGAATATAATCTCTTATAAACAGCACCTGTTAGGCCCGACTAACCAGACTAGTTAGAGGCGTCATCACACCCGATATGGCTGGTCTAAGTAGTAGCTCTGCTACTTCCAACTGTAGCTTAGTGGTAACCCTGGTTTCTGAGTAAATCAGAGATCACCGGGCATTACGAGGGTTCAAACCCGGTTAAGCTGTAAAATAGTGATGTAACATTAGACTCCGACATAAGCCGGCGAACGGCTTGCAGTGAGAATAATGGAATATCAATCAATCAATCAATCCAATAAACCTTCCAATAACTTCAATACCTCCAGGTGTGGACAAGGCAAAATCCCTGGAATACCTCTCAATGGCTCTACAGGAACTCAGGCATTTGAAGGCCACACCAACGCTCTGATGGCTTGATCGCTGTTGTGATCACCGCCCCAACACCCCGCCGCCCATGTCGGGCCAAAAAGTCAACTGAAATTGCTGAAATAAATAGTAATTAAACAGAGAAAAATCATGTGATTCCGACCCATCCCGAGCGCCGGTGCGTGCCCTCTGCATGTGCCCACTGTCCACTGTTGACCTGCCTGTTAACAGTTCCTTGATCCACAGTGCTGATAAATTCACGCAAAAATACCCCTTAAAAAGAGAAAAATAAACTAAGTGGAATATACCCAACGTGACGCACATGCTCTCGATGCCCGCCCCGTGCACTGGTATCTGATCGCTTGGATTGCTTGCCCGCTGCACCATCACATGTGATCGCAAATTCCCGAGAAAATATCTGTTAAAACGAGAAAAATAAACTGATAAGGATACACCTGATGTGCCAAGGGACATACCCGAATAGCCCAGCTGCTCATTGATCACAGGGCGGATGTAAATTCCCAAGGAGGGTGATATGGATCGCCGCTGCAGGCTGCTGCATTCAGGGGAAATGAAACATTAGTTAAGCTACTCATTCAGACCAATGCTGAAGTGAACATGGATGCAGGAGAGTTCAGGACTGCACTGCAGATTGCTTCCTTCAAAGGACATGACACATTGGTCCAGTTATTAATTAAGCATGGTGCTGTGCCGAAGGTGACCGGTGAAGAGCATCTACAAGCACTGCAGGCCATATGTTTGGAGGAAGAGGGTGAAAAGGCTTCTGCAGTATACCATGCCCATCTCATCAATGATCCCAATACTGCTGCCATGCCTGGGTGTACGCTTGCATAGCTACACAGTAGTTTATATATTTAAGACATGATTTTGGTTGTTCTTCTTGGCATTTCATGAGTTTCCGGGACCAGTGGAGGTTAAGCTAGGGTCATTGCACCGGGATCCGGGAGGTGTAATTTCTCTCTTTCTCCGCTCGGTTTCAAAATTATTTTCATACTTTTTGCCGACTCGGATGTATGAGGGTCAAAATGCACATTTATTCGGCCGGAAATATGTTTTCCAAATTTGGACCTGCCGGCACTTTTTTGGCCGTTTTGATGTCCTTGCCGCAACTTTTAGGCCCTTCGGGCAGTTCAACAATTGCTACGGCTTGAGGCGTCTGGCCGGAACTTTTTTGTGAGAGGGCCGGAATTTTATTTTTTCAACTTATAATCACCCATAAACTGCCATAAACTGCCATAGAGGCATCAGCACAATGACTCCCTAACTTCGCTCCTCTCAAGGCTGAAGCTTCTGAGCTCATCTAATCTCAGTGTTGCCGTCCGCCCCCCCCACACATGATGTCCTCACTACCTAAGTCACATCCAATGTTCAGCGGGATTTGTTCGGGCTGCTAACAGGACTCACAGTGTTGATTTGATTGGACATAGTGCTCATGTCCCAGGGCGGTCTTTGTATCTCTGAGTGTGCTTGCCAGTCAGACAAATCAGCATCACAAACCAATGAATCCACGTCCGCAAGCAGTGCATGCCGCATGCTCGCAGAATGCACCCGCGAAAGCTCGGGCGACGGGCATCCGGACGATGCCCGCATGCATCAGTTAGCAGCAGCAGCACATGTCTTGGCAGTTTCTTCCCCAGAGTTGAGTCACTGTGCAAGATGTGTACCGATTCAGCCCTCAAGCCTCCCTCCAGTGGTTCTCACCACCACCATTGCTGGCCGCGCAATGGTGGTGGCTTGAGATCTGACTCAGTACACACCTTGTGCACACTCGGCCCTAGGGAAGAAGGCGCTGAGACACACACTGACTGGATGTGTGCAGGTATCGTGTAGAGGCCTACTTTCTGTGCATGCAGCATACACTGCTCGAGTACGTGGATTTATTGGCTTGCTATGCTGATTTTGTCTGAATGGCAGTGTTCGGAAGCCACCCTCCTGTGCTGGCGAACGATATAAAGGCCGCCCTGCGACATGGGTACTATCTACAATCAAATCAGCACCGCAAGTCACGTCAGCAGCCCGAATCCCGCAGCTGCAGCAGAACACCAACCATGCATCAGATGTGGGGGCAAGAAGAACTTGTAGCCAGGACTTGAGCGGCCTCTGTTGTGGTCCGACCGAGGACATTGTGTGCAGGGGGTTGCAGGTGGCAACACTGAGATGAGATGAGCTCAGGAGCTAGCAAAGCAAGAGCACACAGTTGGTCTCAAGCTATCTCAATTGGGGAGTCATCGAGTCGTGCAGCTTCGCTTCTTCTATGTGATGTATATATTGGAGTTCATGGGTGATTATGAAGAGATGAAATGGCTCTTGAAAGAAGAAAAGTTCCGGCACTTGCATCAGAAAAAAAGCTCCGGCCCTCTCACAAAAAAGTCCCGGCCAGACACCCAGGCCGTAACTATTGTTGAACTGCCCGAAGGGCTTAAAAGTTCCGGCAAGGACATCAAAACGACCAAAAACGTTCCGGCAGGTCCAAATTTGGAAAATATATTTCCGGCCGAATAAATGTGCATTTTGACCCTCATACGGATGTAGATCACCTGAAATTTGAACACCCCAGAGATCAGTTCTTGCATGTCTGTGAAGTGCCTAGACGATAAATCAGACGCCGCTGTGATTCATGCACTGGAAGGATAGACTATGTCAGCGGCCAACCATGGAAATAAGAGAGTGAGACGGAGGTGGACGGGGAGAGCCGCGGGAGATACAGGTGTAGACTGACTTGACTTGTCTGAAAGATGATTTCGGTGGAGCCTCACTGGCAGCTCGAGTGTTATATATAAACCGATTCTGAATCAGATGAAGACACAAGTGCACGATCCGCAGGGCAAATAACTTGAATTGGAAAATGATTTGCAGGTTCAAGTTCAGTGAAACTGTTTTGCGCGCGGGTCGTTGCGGTCTCAGTTCGCAGCGGGATTTGACATGTGAGAACAGGAGGGCAAAGATTCGCAAGTTGGAAAGCAGGAACTCGGGAGAAATGTAGTCTACTACCTGGCGTGGAGTGGGGAACAGGAAAGAGGGAAGTTGTGGTTCGAAAATGGCGGAACAAATCGGGCGGGCGGGATCGGCAGCGTCACACCGTGATCCTCATGAGCCGTTCCTCTCACGACTCCGAGGACTCGGCTCTGCGAATCTTGGCAGCGAGATAGACGACGGTTAGTTGAGTTGCAAGGTGTATACGTAGCGTGCTTTATAACGCGTTTCCCAGGAAATGGCGACACGAGCGGCGACAGGCAGTCGACTGACTCCTCACGAATTTGGGACGCGCCCGTGCGGAATTGTGGTCCTCATACGCTGCATTATGGCCTCTGTGTTTTAGGATCATCGTGTTTGACACGGACACGTCGCTTCTTTGTATCAAATGGCCGTTTTCGGAGTCCACAACTCCATTTTGGGCTCCGGAAGTGGAGTTGCGGCCCTTCCCTTTGTTCGTCCTTCTCCCTGGATCCCGTAATCATCGCCTGCGCTTTGATGTATTTTTGCCATTTAGTCCACCCTGCACGATCAGGGACGATCGACACGTTGAAGAGACAGGCCTTCGCTTTGACTCATTCCCGATTTCCGATTCCGATTTTTTTGCCACTGACGGGTGCTTCTTTTCGCGCCTTCCTTCTGTTTCCTTCTCTCCCTTTCCTGCTCTCCCAGCCCTTCCTGGCCTTACCTTGCGTTCCCTGCGACGACGATGCCGGAAGATAGACAGCGGTTTGTGTACAAAGAGTGGGTGCGCGACCCCAAGGGCAAGCTGCTCGACAAACCGCCGCCGCAGGGCGCGCGCGCGCCGAATGGCATCATCTGGGGACATACGCTCGACGACTTTTACTGGTTGGTGCCACTCCCTTCTTCCTTCCTTCCTTCCTTCCTTTCTCCTCCTCCTTCGCTGTCTTTCCTTCATCGAGCGGACGCGATGTGGAAGCTGACGACGCACCAGGATCCCGCGCATCCCCGGCGTGAACGTCCTCACCATCTGGTCGCGTAGCATGATCCAGGCCTTCGGCGAGAACTACCTCAAAGAGAAGCATGACGAGGAGCCCGCGCCAAGAAGGCTGCGCCCGTACCCCGTGTTGACGCTCCCTGCGCACCTCACTGTTGCCTCTACCTCTGCCTCTACGTCTGCCTCTGCGTCTACATCAACATCAACATCTGCCTCTACATCTACCTCGACATCTACGACCGCCCTGATCTCCGAACTTGGCTACATCGACGAAGGCTGCGGCCCCTGCCACGGGCTCCCCCTACAACGCCTCGCAGACGCGCCGCCGCCGCCGAAAATCCGGCCTCCCACCCCCAAGCTAAACGCAAAACCAAACCCGCGTCGCGCCACCCCCGATCGTAAGCGCGCTTTTCTTTTTTTTTGTGGCGATGGACGGTGGGTAATCATTTTTTTTGAATTTTTTACAGCTGCGGCCCCGCATTCGCAGGCGGCCGATGGGAAGGTTAATCCCGATCCTAACTTCGACTCTTTCGCGTCCGTTTCCGCTGTACCCACCGCTGCTGCTGCGGATGCTTCCGGTCAGCCTAAAATCCTCGCGTCTGCGTAGGCTCACGTATTCTCTCTATAGTCCCGCCGCCAGAAACTAAGCCGAGCACGGAGGGCGCTCCTCCCGCTCCGAAAACTATCACCAGCGCAGGTACATTCTTTTCGTGTGTGTGTAGGTCGCGTCCGTTGACAGCTTTTAGAAGCAGGTCCTGCGCAGGAAGATTCGAATATTACTACTGCGAGCGCAGGTTGATTTTCCTTCCGTGGCCGGTATAGGTCGCGTCGATTGATGAGCTTTTAGACGCCGTCCCTGCGCAGAACGTTACTTCTCTGATTCCGATCGCAATCGAGGGCGCTGCTGCGAGTACGAGCGCGGGTCAGTTTTCTTAATGTATCTGTGTTGGTCGCGTCGGTTGATGAGGTTTTAGACGCCGATCCTGCGACTCCAAGCGCAGCCGTTGCTACAAGTGCGAGCATGACCGCAGGTACGTTTCTTTTCTGTGCCGGTTTAGGTCGCGTCCATTGACACGGTTGCTAGACGTTCCTATTAACACCGTTGGCGTTGGGGAGAAGGAGGCTGCACCGATGGACGTAGATAATAAGGATACCAAAACCGACGCGCGTACGCCCTCCTTCCTTCTGCCTAATATTCCAAACCGACACGTTTATTTACAGTCCCGCTCACCGGTATGTGTATCATCCCTTCTGTATATCACCACATTGATGTTAACTAGAAGCAGACGCAGCCTTGCCGCCGCGAGATACCGCTCCAAATGCAGCAGGTAGGTCTTTCCCTGTCCATACCATCTCACCCGATTGACTCTTTGTCTTCAGACGTCGCCATCGCGGCGGAGGCGATGGACGTAGATGTAGCCGCCGCTGCCCCGCCCGAAGGCGAGGGCACGCCGTCGCCCAGCGGTACGCATCCTTCCCGCCTATCCCATGCGCGGGTTTTACTTACGAGGGATGTACAGGAAGCACGGGCTGGACGTCCGACCGCACGGAGTGGGACGCGGCGCGGGCTGAGGGTGGGGCTGGGGTAACAGCGAGTAAGCCTCGAGGCCTCCGGTGCATCTTTCGGTGCTGACTGTCGACGATAGGTGCGGAAGGCGAGGCCGGGGTGAAAGAGGGCACGGAGAAGGCTGACGGCAAGATCGACAAGATCGAGGTCGAAGAGAAAGAGAAAGACGGCGCCGAGGGTGCGTCGCGTCGCGCTCCTCTGGACTGGAGCTTATTATTGTGATTAAAGCGCCGGCTATGGACGTGGACGTGGTCGGGGGCAGCAAGGACGGTGCGTCGATGTTTCGCTTTCGATTTGGGGTACTGACTTGAGGACAGGCGTAGCGGGAGCGGACACCAAGGAGGTCGAGGATGGGGCGAAGCCGAGTACGACGAGTACAGCGCCGGGGGGGATGGACGTGGACGTAGACGCGGCCGTGGACAGCAAGGACGGTACATCCGCGCCGCGTTTCGATTTTCCTTTTTGGGTATTGACTCCGACGATAGGAGAAGGCAAGGGCGGGAACGAGGTCGAGACTACGGTCGCGGATGTGGAGAAGCCCGGTAAGTCCGCCCCGTATTCCGGGGACTGGAGCTTATATGAGTGCAGCGCCGGCGATGGAGGTGGACGTGAAGGCGGACGGGACGGACGCCAAAGTCCCCGCAGTCGCGAGCGCAAGCGCGCCCGTTTCGGATCGTGAGCCATTCGCACGCCCGTGTCGCTTCCCTGCTCACGCTTTTCTCCGTCCTTCTAGAGCCGGTTGTTACCGTCGCAAGTGCCGTCCCTGCCCCCGCACTGGCCGCAGCCGTCGACTCCAAATCCGCTCCCACCACTGCTACTCCAGAGGTTCCCCCAACAGACTCCCCGCCCCCGCCCCCGCCCCGCCGACCCCCGAGGTGCCCATTCTCCTTCCGTGACCGTAGATCCCACACTGACACTCTTCGCACCACAGCCCCCGGCCTTCCACACGCTCCCCAAGCTCGAGGAGTTCATCCCGGAGCAGTACTTCCCCGACATCCTCTACGTCAACGACCCGGACAACAGCACCGCCATCCCCTCATACTACTACCCCAACGCGAACAAGAAGACGCCGGCGGGGCGGGGGAGGCGGGAGGCGGTGCCGCGGAAGTACAAGCGCGTGTGGCCGCGGTTTGCGCGCGATGCGGACGTAGAGGGGGGGACGGGGTTTAATACGGAGAGGGGTGCGCGAGTATCTTCCTCGACGCGCCCGGGCCCACCCCCGTCAAGTGCGTACCCGCGCGTGGTCCCGCCCCCCTCGACGAACCTCCGCATCGCGCACCTCGACCTCGCGTCCGCCCCGGCCCTCGGCGTGGGCAACCATTCCGTCGTGCACCGCGCCGCCATGCGCCTCCCCGTCCCGCTCTCCGCCTCCCGCGCGCGCTCGCCCTCGGGCGAGGTCACCGTCGCCGCCAAGACGGGCTTCGCAGACGGGGAGGCGCGCCGACTGCTCGCCAACGAGGGAAAGATCTACGGCGCGTTCCCGGAGCACCTGCAAGAGGCGTGGTGCGGGCTGAATCTTGTGGCGCCGATCACGCACCCGGTGCCGGTGGGCGCGGTGGTGCCGAAGTTCTTTGGGTATTATGTGCCGGTGAGGGAGGATGTGGAGCGGGAGAAGCGGGCGTTCATTAGGGCGTGGAAGGAGAAGGAGCAGAAGAACAGGGAGGAGCGGAAGAGGAAGGAGAGGGAGAGGAAGGCGAAAGCGAGGGAGGAGAGGAGGAAGGCCGAGGAAGAGCGGCAGCTTGTGGAGGGGCAGATTGGCGTGCCGGTCAAGCCCGACGGCGATGCTTCGACGGTGTCAGATGACGAGGAGGACGAGGTTCACGACGACGCAGACCACGACGCGGAGGACGAAGCGATGGGGCTAGAGTACTTCGAGCACACCGCGAGCTACCGGGCCTGGCACCGCATGTCCCCCATCCTCCTCCTCGAGGAATGCGGGTCGCCCATCCTCCCCGACAAGTTCACCCCCGACGCGCGGTACGTTCTCCGTCTTCGTCCCCCTCTCTCCGGTCGTTACTTATTCTTTTTTTGGCGCGCAGGTCTGAATGCTACTCGCTCGCTCTCCGCCTGCACTACGCCGAATTCACGCAAAACTCGTTCTACGTGCGCAACATCCTCAGCCAGCCGGGCCCGCTCACCGTCGCGCCGTCGGCGCGCTCGGAGCTCACGCCGAGCTTCCGCATCATAGACTTTGGGCGGGGCGAGTACTGGCCGTACAAGCTCGCCGCGGCGAAGGACGCGAATGTCGCGCGCCGGAAGAAGACCACGTTGAACTTGAAGGCGCGGATGGAGGTGCCGACGGAGGCAGAGATGAAGCGCCGGGCGACGGCGGAGGACGCGGAGGACGCGGCGGACAAGAAGGCGCTGGAGGCTGCGGGGAAGACGTGGTGGGAGACGCGGGACTACGAGGTCCGGAAGGCGCATTCTGAGCTGAAGATTCAGGACTTCAATTATTGACCGACGCGTGGGTAGCACATTAATTTCTTGTATTCTTGTAATACGCGTATACGCTCGTATGGTGTAGTTAGAGTAGAGGCGACTTGCTATGTTCGCCCACGATGCGTGAATTTCCAAGGAAAGTTTCCGGCAAAGACGTAAGCTACGTAACCGGCAATTGCCGACGTTGACAGGCCTTCCTGATCTGAACGACCATCTCGATTCTCGCCAGACTTTGCGCCAGACCAACTCGTACCAAGTCGAAGCGATTGCGAGGCTCACGGAGCATTCAAGTCGTTTAAAAACTGATTTGTTCTTGGACTCGGACCAATCATTCTATTGGGTATTTTGTTTCAGTTCCTCACGCGAGGCGGCGAGGATTTCCTGGGCTCCTCCAAGCTTTCTCGCTCGATTCTCGCGTCCTATCCAGATCCCAGGAGACCATCTAGCTGCTTGCTATATCTAGAAGCTTATGCTCCTTGGTGCGATGTACCGGTCCTGTTCCGCCACCCGAACGACAAGGAGGCGGACGAGGGCGATTCATCAAATCTCCTGGCGCGGGCAGATATAAATTACGCCACTTGCCATACTTGCATCCGAATTTCTCACTCCTGAAATCATGAAGTCCCATCCCGCGCTCTTGGTTTTCCTCGCGTCGCCTTCGGATGGGTAGCGGCGTCTCCCATCGGTTCGACTTTGGGTAGGTGGTCCTCGCTGCGGATTATTTCGACCATAACTCGTTTGAAAAGAATCGCAGGACGTCCACAAACATGTGTCGTTCGTCAAATACCCATCCGAGTCCTCTGCCAATTCTCCAAGTTTTTTCGTTACTAACTCCGGGGACACAGTGGCGTCGACAATGTTCGCAGATCCCTTGGTTAGTCTGCAGCTGATTCAATCCCATACAAGCTGCTGATACTCAGGCCAGTGCCTCTTTACGACCCCGAGGAGTGCGCTCGCCTTTCCCTTGAATCCAGATTCCGCACATAGATTAACTGCCTTGCCAGAGCTGAGGTCGGCTTTATTGATACCACCGGCAACAGCGAAGGAGACAATTACAATTCAAGTCTGTCTGTTGATTTCCCCCGAGCGTTTCTATCACTGCACCAGAATATTCTCGTTGCAAACCGTTCATCCGAGGAGTAATGCTCTCCATCGGCAGTGCTCAGAGCGTAGGGGTCCGTAAACACCTGGCGCAGCTTGTTAATTAAGTATCGGCAGATATTTCGGACGACGATTAGTCGTTGGAACGCACAGTTACTCTCTCTCGCTGTAATATATATATTTATGCGATTCAAACGATTTTATGTTCTCTAGTGCTGAGTGGACTTATTGCTCCTGGCCTATAGTGCGTTCAACGAATTCCTGTCCAATAAGATCCGATATTGCAACTGTTTCTCTGCACGTTCACGAAAATTGCGGTTCGGAGTCGCTAGTGCAGTAGTTTTGTAGAAGAACTAATTGATAAGCAGACTAGACTTGCAGCTCGCGATGCAAGTTCAACTGTTTTGCCCTTCTGAAAAATGTATCCCCAATTGGTGCTCGGATCGGACCGACCCGAGTCCCGCCTGAAACTGATGGCAGTGATGCGCCTTTCTCCTTCAGTCTATAATGGCGGATACGCAGGACGACGAATGGAAGACTCAAATGGCGGACCTCTATCGCGTCGAGACCATCCATAACGTCCGACCGCCCAAAGAAGCCCATGTACGTCTTAGCCCGGAAATCAAGCACTTCCTCGAAGAGCAGGGGAAGGTAAGCTAATTTGTGGCACAGAACACGCAAATCCCAGCGAAACTAACATCAGATTAGTCTACGGAGGAGATCCTGAAGCTCCCTGTCGTATGCCCGCCACCTGTGGATGATTCGTTCCCACTCACCCATTATTTTATCTCGTATGTGCGCTCCAAGGAGTATATTCGATGAGATAGTACTAACTTGGGGAACACAGATCGTCGCACAATACGTACCTGATGTCGCGGCAGCTCATAGGGCGCTCCTCTGCAGCGTCCTACGAGCTCGTCATGTCTCGGAACGCGCGCTGCGTCGAGATCGACGTCTGGCCGTCCAAGAAGGGGCTCATCGTTACGCACGGGTACACATTCAGCAAGGCCGTGACGCTACAGAGCGTGTGTGTCGCCATTAACGACGCGGTCAAGCCCGACGACTGGCCTGTGATGGTCAGTCTCGAGTGCCACGTGGACATTAAGGGCCAGGAGGAGCTCGTGCGCGTCCTGAAAGGCGCGTGGGGCGATAAGCTTGTGGACAAGAGGCTTGAGGGCGTCGACGATGCTGTAGTCCGTCCCCGTGACTTCAGGGGCCGCATTCTGCTCATGGTGCGCCCCATCGATCTCAGGATCCGACCATAAGACTGACCGCATCAGGTCGAGTACTATATGGCCCCCATGCAAGGGACGGGCGTGGTAGAAGAAGACAGCTCGAGCTCCGACTCGGATGAAGAGGAAGACGGGGACGTCATGATCAGGGTCGGCAATACCGAGAAGGCCAAGATCTCGGAGGAGCTCGCCGAGCTCGGCTTCTACGCCCGCAGCATGAAGCCCGGGACGAAGAGCTGGTTCACCGAGAGTACGTCCGACCCCAGCTTCATCCGTTGTTCCCGGTTCTCACCCTGCGCGCAGAGATCAGCGACCCCCTCCACGTCCTCATCAATATCTCCGAGTCCGCGTGCGGCGCGCTCCTCCCACACACTGCGGAGCAGCTGGTGGAGCACAGCCTCTCGCACCTACGGCGCATCTTTCCCAAGGGCACGCGCATCCAGTCGGGCAACATGGACCCGCTGCGCTTCTGGCGCTCCGGCGCGCACATCGCGTCGCTCAACTGGCAGAACTACGACACGGGCATGCAGCTGAACGAGGGTATGTTCGTCGGGACCGGCGGGTGGGTGCTCAAGCCCGCGCGGCTGCTCGGGATGGGCGGCGCGATGGCGGGCAGGCACAAGCTCGCGGGGGAGATCGTCGGGATCAGCTCGCGTGCGTCTTCGGCCTTTTCTTGCGTCGAGTAAGACTCGCTGACCTGCGACCGCAGTCCCGCCGCCAACCGGGCGCGCAGAAAAGGGCTACTCGGCGCACATAAACGCGGAGCTCTTCCACTCCCAGCAGGACCAGAAGTGGCGCTCCAAGACGGTCAAGACGCACGATGTGTTCCGTGCGGGGGCGGACGTCTTGTGGAACGAGCGCTTTGAGTGGGAGTACGAGGCGGACGATCTTGCGTTCCTCCGGTCCGTCTTTTGCTTCCGTGTACGATGATTTAGCGTACTGACGGTGTGTGGGCGCAGGCTGACCGTCATGGAGAACGAGTTCGGGCGGGACGACAAGATGGTCGTGTTCTGTGCCCGGGTGGATCACCTACAGCAGGTACGCCTACCCACCGTCGCACCCTTTCATTGTTGACGATGCACTCACAGGGCTGGCGGCTTGTGCGGATGCTGGACATGCAGGGGAAGAATACGGGCGCTACGCTGCTCGTCCGCTTCTCACTCTCCCTCCTGGACTAGCAACAGCGTATTCTATGAATATTTATGTTTCCACCCCGTATGTATGATAGGGCCTTCTGTTGGTGTACCGCTACTTCGTACAGGTTGAAAAAGTCACGACTCTTGTCGTCTCGGGTGTAGTCTCCCAGCCCTGCCTAGGATGAAATTAGCGTACAAGTTGGGGTACTTGTGTGCGACGCCAGGGCTACGCGGGAGAACTCGCAAGCTTTTGATTTGAATCATTCGATCACACGCCTCGTCTTAGCTCTTGCGTTCATCAGGCTCAACTAGCTACTCGATTCGCAGGGCCGAGTTCCCAAACAAAGACGTTGGCCGATGACGGTAAACTGAGAGTCCAGATCTGACACCTAGTTGAAAGCTGCGAGGCTCAAAGCAACTCCGTGCCTCGAATATGGTGGATATTCTACTCACTGGCTTAATATCTGAGATCTTCATTCGTTTCCTTCCAGTCTACCCTGTCTGCCCACCCCTGGCTGGACTTCTATCCCCGACATTCTCACACATATCTGCCGAAAATGTAGAGAAAGCGCATTACCCGGCACTCTGGTGGATCATATCGATCCAGTCCAGCATACAGGCCAGACAATTCAAACGATGGAGTCTTGGCTGCCCCGATCCCACCTCCCGTTATCCATCCAATGGAGGACGTACACTGAAATTTCCAGGGCCGCCCCTCGATGCAATTGTTCGACATCGTTCGCGGTAAGAATATGTTAAATTGCATGTTCCGATTTAGACCTCCCTTCGAACCCTGGACATTGATTTATCATCCGAGATGGGGAATCAGCCGGACCTCTCTACTTCAGTCACCCTCAGTGATTGGGCGGCCGTTCCAATCATAATACTTCCCTGGTCTCAATTGGCTTCACTGACCCTGGTGGGCACCACATCCCGCATTCCTGCCAGATTTTAGCGCAAGCTATCTCGTTTATTGCGACCAGGCATCAGTCGAGGCGATATACAAGGAGTCCCATTCTTGGAATCTTTGTCGAGCTACACGACGCCTCATTACGATAATACCTAGGTGCCTTCAACACCCCGTCCCACCGAATGCTCCATTGGGTCTCGGAAGACCTCCTTCGAATGGACCCTCGCGTCGTTTATTTCAAAACTCAAGTGCGAGTTGCAGGAAGTGCATCACTGGCGACAGAACGGTTTCAGAACGGTTTCAAAGGCGTCAAAAGGCGTCGTATCGCAAAGTATTTCCCTCGGTTCCAAACATCTTATTTAACCGGGCATTGGAATCGCGAGCAGCCAGATGAAGAGGATTCGAACGCTAAACGTATGGCCGGATAATTCCGTGTGCGTCCGTAATTCTGGTGCATTGTTCCATTTACGCTGGAGTATTGATTCGAGTATATATAGAGCCGTGTCACACTGTCCGTGGAAGTGGACAAGAAAATGTGCGGAGTGATGGCGATGGCCAAGGATAAAAAGGTCTACGTCGGTCATACGGCGAACGTGTGGTTAGGTAGGAAATCTGAAAAATCTGAAGTGTGGGTTGAATTCGACATAGTGTATCGTGGAATAAAGAGAAAGAGGGAGGAAAATTCGACTCAGTGTTCATCAATTGTTACCTGAGATGACCGAAGAGTGTTGATTCGATTTAAGGCGATTTCTGCATACATCGGGGGGAAATAAACTGAATACTTGGTCAGTTTCGGGTCAGTATCCGAGCCACGGTCGCAATATGACTCAGTTTATAATTAATTATTGTCGCCCAAGCGGTAAAATGATGGGGACGAGTACAACATGCGAGGTACGAGCTACTTCTGTTGGAGCGTCTGTCTACGAGAGACTAGGGGACGAGTACAGTGGCAGTGGCAAGGCAGTGGCATACACGTACGTGCAAGGCAGTGGCATACTTACAGGCATACGCAAGGATCATGCATCTTCCCTCCGTTGTTGGGGGCCTCTTAAAACTGAGCTCGAAGAAAGAAGAGAAGGCACGCAGTAGAAACCCCTCCGTTAGATCTCTCCCCGAAAACGGTGGGGTTTGTCAATGCGAAGCGCTTGGTTGGTGATTTCACCAGACTCTGACCCAATACAGCTCACCGATCCTCCAGACGCCGCAGTGGAGGTAGAGGAGCAATAATATCTGGCAACGTATCCCGTCTTGCGAATGCCGATCGAAATCACCGTCCAAATATTCACCCACTTCCTTCCTCCGTACCCCGAGACTGCGGATATCGCGGGCCCGGGGTCGCCCTCCTTTCTGGCCCGAATCTGCCGGCAATGGCGAGACATCGCAGTATCGAGCCTTCGCTGTGGAGGGCAGTAGGGGTGCAGCTTCTAGCCAACCCGGAGTTCGTGAGGGGTAGGAACGAGCGGCAAGTCCAGCTGCTGGAGACTTGGCTGGGGCGCTCTGGAAACCGCGCTCTTGCCATCACACTGTGTGTAGAGGGCAGAGAGGGTACAGACGACGGACTCATCACCAGGTCCACTCCAGCGATCGTTTATGATTCTCGCCGCTGGGAACATATAAAGCTGATTCACTACTTCCCGACAAGCACCTACACCTCCTGAAGGGAGACATGCCACTCCTCCGTACCCTCAATTTAGGGCCCAGCACAGACTTGAGTACGGTGTCTGGCCAACCGCCCCTCGTCGCATTCGACCAGGCGCCTAGCCTCGACGCCGTCGTGCTCGGCACATTCTTCAGTCCCTTCCGCGTCATGCTCCCCTGGTCCCAAATCACCACTCTTGGGGGATACACCTGCGATATCTACCTCGCCGAGATCCTACGCCACACAGTGAATCTGGAGCATTCTCGCTTCACGCTGTATTTCCCCGCTGTGCGCGCCGAACCAGTAATGGGCTCTTTGCACCTCACACCAGACGATACCGGGCCTCGAGCCAGCGACACGGTGCACCTACTCACATCCCTGAGGTCTTTCGCTCTGCAGAATTTAGGGGGTGATATCAATAGCAATGCGATAAACACCCTCTCTCGCTCGCATCTATGGATATTGAAAGCTCTCTCGCCCGACGACGCGGGCGAAGTGTAATCGGCGCCTTTTATTCGGGTTCATTGTCCACTTCGAATACTCCCCTCTCTCTTTGCTTGAGTCCATCGCAGACTGTACTAGACTCACCGCGTACTATACATAGGAATTCAGGTAGGTCAATTAAGTTATACAGAACGCGACTCGTGTCAGAAATTGAACCGAGAACAGACAATCACCTCTCCGTACGCAATCGGTTCAGATCTCTCAGGCGGAGATGCCCAACCTCAAGTTCGTTAATCGAGATTGCCCATGAATTATTCCAGCCAACCCTCGAGAAAATCAGCATCGGATCTTCGATATTGAGGATGATTCGGATCATGTATGTGATTATTTGGGCTTGGGCGGAAGACGCGTCTGATCAGGTGACAGGAATGACCCAAGACTGATCAGTGATCAGATCACCGTGACCAGCGCCCGCCACATACCGACCCACGTTACAATGGCCGACCCTTCGCCGTTGAGCAAAGCTCTTTCCTTCCTTGGAGAGTTCCCCGAAGTAGAGGATACTGGCAACACATCCAGAGCACTAAAGCATGTCGTCGACGCTTATTCGTCCGAGCCGGGCTCCCTGCTGAATCGAGTAGAACCATCATCCAGTTATTTCTGTCTGCCTATTGCAGTTGTGCGTCCGTTACCACCTCATACGCCAACTCTGATCCTCCCGGTTAGCCTTTGCGAAATATGGTGGGAGATGAACGCCAGAAAGCAGGAGTGCTGCCCGTTGTATCTCCTGTTTTAAGGATCCCCAACGAGGTCACCTCCGAAATATTCACTCAATTCCTCCCCGCATATCCGGAACCACCACCCATCAATGGCCCGCGCTCGCCCTCCTTTCTGGCCGGGATCTGCCGGCAATGGCGAGACGTGGCAGTATCAACACCTTCGTTGTGGCGCGCCATAGACCTGGACCTCAGCGAGACCAAGGATCACCAACAGCTGTTCCGTCTGCTCGAAACTTGGTTGGAGCGTTGCGGGAACTGCCCTCTTTCCTTTATATTAATGACCGGAGAGTATGAGGGGGAGGCAGCCGCCGTCCCATTCATTGAAGCTCTCGTGCGCCACTGTTGCCGCTGGCAGCATGTAAAGCTCGTGCTTCCCTACGAGAACCTCCACCTCCTCGTCAAAGGCGACATGCCGGCCCTCCGCACCCTGGGCCTCGGGTCCAACACGAAATTGTTCAACACTATGTCCATTACAGCGCCCCTTGTTGTATTCGATCACGCACCCAACCTCCACACCGTCGAGCTATACACGTTTTTCAATCCCTTCTGCATCACACTCCCCTGGTCCCAACTCACCGCTCTGTCTGGGCGCCTCTACGACTCTGAGCTCGCCGAGATCTTGCGCCATTCAGTGAAATTGGAGCAGTGCCGCTTCACGCTCCACACACCGGCGCACAGCGAACCAATTGCGGTGATTCCTCCCCTGACACGACTTCGCGCTCTGCACCTCACCTCGGGCGATCTCTCACCCGGAGCTGACGACACGGCACGCTTGCTCGCGGCCCTGACGCTCCCCGCACTGCAGACATTCACGCCCGTTGAGCCTTTCCTAGGCACGGACACTGCGCTGGCTCGACGCCTCGAACAGCGGAATACGATACTGGCCAGGCGGTGTGCAGCGTAGGAGGACCATTGCGCTTTTACGTTTTGGCCAATGTAAGGGCCATCTCGCCCAGCCCTCTCACCCTCGCGAACGCATAAAAAAATTGAACATATTGATTTCCTATCGCTCCAGGAACTTCACTACACTTGGGGTTCAAACATTGTCTTCATATTTAAGGAATCGGGGGTAAATTTTGGGAAGGACGGGTGCATGTAGAGGAAAAGAAGTCGACAACCGGCAACGGTCGAGTCAAGGTACTGTGCATCTAGGTTGGGTAAGAGATGAACATGTCGTAGACATTGAACAGAACTCACTACAAACTAATGTGGCATGTTAAACCTGATTTTGCAAGAGCGCCAAATTGTGCCGCCGCACTTTTTGGCAGCGGAGTAGAAGCCGAGGGGGATCCCGGGTCTGTTTGGGGGCAGAGTATGAGGCCGAATTTTCTAGAGTCTGGGTACCAGCGTCGGGGCTGCATTGAGTGCGTAAGACCTCCAATAACGAGTCATACTCGTCCCGCACCCGCACGGCATCAATGGTCAAATTTTTCACTAAAGGAAGAGTTTCCAGCGAGGAAAGAGACCCAATGATACGGTGCAGTCCTGTTACCGCTCGAATTTCCAGCTTGAGATCAGTGACGGTTGGGAAAAGTTGGTGAAGCAGTTTAAGTTCGTCGGATTTGGTTCTGTCGTTCTTCAGCAGGATGATCGTGAGCTGCTGCAATTGGAAGGATGATCGAGACAGAAGTGCCCGCAACGGGTCTATCGCAGATGCGATTTCCATAGATAAAGTGAGCTGGTGGAGCGCAGGGAGTGTGAGATGCGGAATGATGCAGCAGCTGTTGTAGACCTCAAGGGAGTTGAGTGACTCGAGCGTTATCGGTGGATCGAGTATAAGAGTGCTAGGTGCCTGAACAGCACGGTACTTGAGGGTATGCAATTTCGGGCAGTGCCTCAATATAAACAGACATGATGCTAGAGCATCGAACGTTTCGAGGCTGAGGCTCGTGAGCTGCACCCACGGAAGCCGCACGTCCCTCCAGGTTGTGTAGTTTGCCGCGATGCTCGCTTCACATAATAGCGGCGCGTCCACGATGGTGATCTTTGAAAGGGCATGACTCCAGGTCGATACTGCCACCTTTCGAAGGACGGGAAAGACTTTCCGGGAACCGTCGAGGTCGGCCGGCGAGGATATTTCGATCTCTCGCCATCGATGACAGTGGATCATGATGGTATCGACGAGGGACTGGGTCTGTACGTCGGTGGTAGCCCAGATGGAAAGGAGAAGCGGAAGGCTGGCTGAGCGTTCCAGCCACAGACCAAGGAGCTTTTCGGAATCGAGGCGCTCTCCCCTGCATCGCAAGACTAGGGATCGCCAAAGACGTGGCGTAGCGAGCGCAATGGCTCGCCAGTATTGGCAGACCTGAGCGACAAGGAATGGGGCGGTATGTGGGGATGGTATGGAATCTGTGGGGAGGGATTGGACAAAGATATTGGAGGTGATTTCCAGTGGCTGGGTCAAAACCGGATAGACGATGGAATCCTAGACTCGAGCCAGTACCCAAAGGGCAGATTGATGACAGTCGATCACTGCGCCGTAGGGACTGGAACGGATTAACCGGTAATCAGTAGACTCGGAGATTGCCGAAATAATTAATGGACTTGGAGTAAAATCGGCAAAATTCTCGTAGGGGGCGGCACAAAATTTTCGATTTCCCCATTTCGGAGGAGACAGTTTTGTAGCGCCCGAAATTCTAAGACTTCGTACGTCCTCGGATTTTCAAGAACCCCAGAAATGACTCCGCTATGAACCAATCTTATGTGAGACTCAAATTATAGGGGTCAGCTCATGCCTTTCACTCCCGTCGCGACGCGGGACCCCGAGAGGCTCAGGAATGCCTCACGAACGCTCTGTGAGGTTCTTCGGCATCCCATGTCTTGATCCACATCAGGAGGAAGCCGGCCAGAATGTTCTCAAAGGCATTACTACACTCCTGGATGTGCTAACAGGCGGCGGCAAAACCATTGCCTTTTGGTAGGCTCTGTTCTACCACTGGCAGCCAGGCAATACGGACGAGGACTGTCAGAAGATAGTCCTTGTCATCGGGCCTCTTGCCGTGCTCATGGAGTCTCAGGCCAGCAAACTGAATCAGAAAGGTGTCCCTGCCAAAGCCATCACGTCCAGGAGCCCGAATGTTGACCAGCTGATGACTGTGAGCACTGGACCAACATCTTGGACTTCCTTTTAGAGCCCTCACATGTCGTTGAACAGGATCTAGGCCAAAACAAGTACCGAGTTGGTCTTGTGGGACTGGAGATGGCGCTCAGCACCGAGTTCCATGCCAAAGTCCTAAACCAAGTTAAATTCACCAAGAATATTATCTGTCTCGTAATCGACGAGCTCCATTGGATATGCGAATGGGGTAGCGACAACTTCCGGCCAGAATACCGCGAGATTGTGAAGCTGGCAGCATGCCTGTCCACCGGACTTCCAATACTCGGTGCAACAGCAACAGCTCCGTACCATGTAATACAGGATATCCTGCTCAATCTCGGATTACCGGCAGATTGTGCGTGCATACAGGTGTCTAACGAGAAGTTAAATGTGTCGCTGGAGGCCCGAATTCTGCAGCACAAACCGGACTCGTTTGCCGATCTCATATTTCTATTTCCGGAGAACGCAGAAGCCCCCGAGGATTTTTTGCAAACTTTGATATATGCCAATGTGTTATATCCCGTGCCGATGAAGGGGGTTATTGCCGAAGGTCTCAGGTTGGAAGATCGGAGGTCAGAGACCGGAGACCAGAGGTCGGAGATATCGGAGGTGAGCGCAAACACCACAGGAAGGTCAGGGTGTGCATACTATCCTAGGCCGATGGACAAGACAGAGGTAGAGAGAGTCCGAAGGGACACCGGAGGAAGACTCGGAAGCAAAGCAAGAGAGCAAAGCAACATTTATAATCAAACTGAAGTACATGAGGATATCAAAGCATATTTATACTAAGTCCGTTATTGTTAACCCAAATATGGTAGATCAAAACATAACAATAAGTGAGAGTCCAGATTTGGATGAATAAGTAAGCTGACTAAGCAAAACAATAAACAAGAAATTAAGAAGGAACGGAAAGACAGATAAACGGGAAACGCTCGGTAAACCTTCATTGCATAAAAACCCGATGATCTTCTGTCTCCGACCTCCGAATGTTCGGAGGTCGGATGTCAGAGGCCAGAAGTCGGAGATGGACCAAAGTCTGTGTGCACGAATATAACACAATGGCTGTCAGGACGTCGAGAAGATCCAAGATTTCCTACGAGAAAATGCACCGCATAGAATTGACGCGACCACGGCATTTGAATTCTATCACTGCCATATCGAGAAGGCCCGGAAGGACATCATCCAAGAGCGCATAGAGAGTGGGGAATTGCGAGGGGTTTCTGCCACAGATGCTCTCGGTCTGGTGAGTCTCGAAGCACGGTTCATATCCCATCTCATTACGCTTTCAGGGCATGGACTTTCAAACCATCATGCAGGTGATACTTTGGATGAAGCCTCACACATTTCTCTCCCTTGTTCAGAAGATCGGGTGTTGCATGGGAGACCTAGCCTTGCGGGGGGAATCAGTGCTATTCATCACGAAAGCCATGTATATGCGCTGCTGTGTAGAGCTCGAGCTCCTGCAAATGGACCAGGAACAAACAGATGAAGCCTCGGCTTTGTCTGATGATGAAAGCGATGGAGAACAGCCCCCGGACCGCGACAATGCACTGGAAAATCAGGACACAGAGGAAGAGGATGAGGATGATAAGAGCGGTCTGCATCCAGTACGTAAACACCGCCACAAGGGAAAAAAAAACCGCTCTCAGCTTTGGAGTTGCGGGACAAGCACTACTTCTTGGAGTACATTACAACCACCAAGTGCCGACGCATCCCATGGAATAAATTCTTTGGGAATAAGTATAAGAGTGAGTATTTTTTATGTGTTCGAAAACACAGACTTACCGGCATCCACACAGAACGTCTGAATTACCCAGTGCCCGATGGACCATGCTGTGACAATTGCCATCCCAAGAAATTCCCAGTGGAAACCATAGTGCTTGTGAGTGGACACCAGCTTAAAGCAGGTCGCAAGGAGAAGAGTCCACCAGAATTGGAGGTTGCAGTCAGAGAGAAGCTGAATGACGTCCGGGAGCAAATCGTCGTAGCCGACTTCCCAAATGAGAATTTCCTAACCGGGAACATCTTCATCTCCGACGACGTTGTCGACACGCTGGCAAAGCGAGCTCGTCTCCTCACCTTTGTCGACACAATTCTGCAGCACACGTACTGGATCTTTGCACAGAAATACGGGGACAAGGTCGTCGCAGCAATACAAGATTTTCTCACTGATTTTCCGGATCTCGCCAAAGAGGCGCAAGAAACACAAGTGGCCAAACATGCACAGAGGATGCTGGATGCAGCAGCATTCAAGGAGCTCCGTTCGAAGCTGGTGATTGTGTTCGACGGCTGCTACGACATTGTGTATTCGGAGATGGAGGCTACCCCGCCGAGATCGTCACCACTGCTCGCAAACGCAAGAAAGAAATGGGACCGCGTCGGAGGTGTCAGATATTCCTCAGCTTGCCGCGAGAGAACGTGCGTGGCTACGTTACTTTCACCCCATCCCTTTGTTTAACATTTTATTCCCAGATCTTCCCGGATTATTATGACGGTCCCAATATGATCAAGAACCCCATCTCCATGAAGAATATCAAGACATTGTCGGCAAAACCCACGCATTATACAAGCATCGGAGAGTACCGCGCTGCGTGGCACCTGCTGTTTGACAACGCCCGCCAGTACAATATGGATGGATCTCAGGTGTACGAGGATGCGGAGTACTTGCAAAAAGTATTCGACCGCAAACTGTACATGCTGAGCACAATCCACAACGTACCTGGCCACGAGCAATTGCCAGGTATGTTATCCGTCTTCGCGGTGTGTCGACGGCTGAATATTTTGTCTTTTCTTCAGTTGATATACCTCCCCGTGCTGCCAGCGCTTCACCGACTCCGCCTCCTGTAGAAAACCTGTTACCGGTGTAATAAAATATTATATTCAATCTTCTACATCTAAATCAGCACCGTCCATGAGTTCCATCGCCGATGCCAAGATCGCCCGGTTCCATCAAAAACTCCTCATCGTCGACCCGCAAGTCATCCTCCGTTGGCTCATAGTGCTCCAAGTCACCATCACCTAAGCCGGAGAGGCGGAGATTGACAGGCCTGAAGGTGATGAGCAGAATACAGGGGATGACGAGGAGGAGGAAGGTGATGGTGACTTGGAGCACTATGAGCCAACGGAGGATGACTTGCGGGTCGACGATGAGGAGTTTTTGATGGAACCAGGCACGATCTTGGCATCGGCGATGGAACTCATGGACGGTGCTGATTGAGATGTAGAAGATTGAATATAATATTTTATTACACTGGTAACAGGTTTTCTACAGGAGGCGGAGTCGGTGAAGCGCTGGCAGCACGGGGAGGTATATCAACTGAACGCAAAGACAAAATATTCAGCCGTCGACACACTGCGAAGAACGGATAACATACCTGGCAATTGTTCGTGGCCAGGTACGTTGTGGATTGTGCTCAGCATGTACAGTTTGCAGTCGAATACTTTTTGCAAGTACTCCGCATCCTCGTACACCTGAGATCCATCCATATTGTACTGGCGGGTGTTGTCAAACAGCAGGTGCCACGCAGCGCAGTACTCTCCAATGCTTGTATAATGCGTGGGTTTTGCCGACAATGTCTTGATATTCTTCATGGAGATGGGGTTCTTGATCATATTGGGACCGTCATAATAATCCGGGAAGATCTGGGAATAAAATGTTAAACAAAGGATGGGGTGAAAGTAACATAGCCACGCACGTTCTCTCACGGCAAGCTGAGG
>JARKIE010000791.1:0-24386 GCA_029378255.1 Mycena rosella
TCTGCATCATTGTTCGCATGTCTACTTATGTTCGAAGTGTTCGAACTACAAGGCACGTATTCGCTTGTAACCAAACACCACCGAGCCGTCCTTTCACGACGCGATTGATCGCTCCCCACAAAAAAACCCCATATGTGTCCGAACGCGGGGCGCTGTTGAGTCTATTCCAAGTCTATTGGACAGATCCGGGTATAAACTGGGCGTCCTCACAGCTGTAACTACTGCTATCAGTTGGGCCCGACTTAGGTTGATAATTCATCTGGGGTGGAAGCAGCCTCAAGGGTTAAACAGCGGTGAATTGAATCCACGAGCATCAACAATTCCGTGGAGTAAGATCAATAGAATACATATTACCAAAGTTCGAAACACTTCCGTTCCTATTGTTGCGTTGCGTTCCTGACCTTGGCGCACGCGAGCTTCTCTTGATACGAAGTCGCCATATGTTTCCGTAACTGAAATCCAAGCCCAAAGAATAATGTTGAAACACGACTTCTCACGGCAATAGTCGGATAAGGGACTCGGTTGAGTGATACGGGTCTAAGCGCCGTACAGATACCGTGGCGCCGCATAATGCCGCCCGGGTAATGGCTGCGATAAGTTTCGGCCGTTCCCCACCCGGATCAGGTCTCTTTCATTATCTCCGAGGTCCACCGACGCATTTATGGCCGCCTTAAACGCCGTGAAGAGATCTACGCGTCTTGGCTCGTTACAGTTTAGCCCTTCCTTTCGGGATATCATTTCCCGACAAGTGCGGACGGGGCTCGCCACGTCGAGCACGGAAGTCGTTGATCGCGGAACGGGATGGATGGCTGACCGTTGATACCGAAACTCCACAAATGCTGTGCACTGCATGAACGTGCAACCCGCGGGCGGCGGGCGGGCGGCACTGGCGATATTGTTTGCCGGCTTTTCAAGTCACTTCCTGAACGCCGCCGCTGTCAAGGACGTTTCAAAAATAGAGACCGTGGGTGCGCAATCACTGACGAGATCGATCCGATGAATGTCCAGTGACAGCAATAAATGTACTAGATCCACCGTAGACACCGACACCTATCACCAAGGAGCAACGTCTCCCGGGCGGGTTAAGCGGACAAATATCGATTCAAGCATCTTGAAAAGGAGCCAGGAATGCTGTCGGCAAACGTTTCATAACCCCGACCTCCCTCTAATGGCTCTCACTATCCCGATAGAGACGCTCTCGAATATGAAGGTCTGTTCAAGGTCGGCCTGCCCGCCGGGACGTTCGCGTTCGACATGGTTCCGGGGAATGCTTCAGATGTTGCAGGAGCTCAACTGGAGGGTGGGATGAAGCTGCACCTCAGCGCCTTCCATGATTCCACCGGAGTGACCCTCACTCTCTCCACCTCTGGCCAGTCGAGCGGGCGATCCAACGAGGAATCCCTCGAAGCTGTCTTCGGTACGATTCATTGCCAAGGCCGCTAAACAACACTCCTCACGTCTCCACCATTAGACTGTAACTCGCCCCCGCTGTCAGGGTTCCGGACCAGTCATTCGACTACGGCACATCGCACAGTGCCCCGGATTCCGCCTCCGAGCCAGACCGCTCCAATAACCTGGACTTCATGTCGTATCCTCAATCCATTCCAACCATGCCATCCTCCGAGCATCTGGATCTCGTACTCCAGAACCTCAGATTCGATTCCCCGGATTATCTATTCGACCTGCAGGATGCACGGGGGAATTTCAATGATTTCCTAGGCAATCGTGAGTATCACAATCCTCCTAGCTTGAGCGGTCCATTTATCCTTCCAACAGCTCTCAACCTGGAATATAATCGCCCCCATAATTACACTCCTACTGTCGCTCATTCAACTACCGGTGAGTCAAGATCCTACTCGTCCTGAATCATACTCACCACAAAAACTTAGAAGATTCGCCCGCAGCGTCCAGCAGTTCGGACCTTCCTTGTTCGGAAGACACCCCAGTCACGACGCCCGACGTATCTTCAGAGTCCTCTCGCTCCAGCTCTCCCCCGGCGCGATCCCGCGGGGTTCGGTCCAACCTCCGATGCCCGGAAGCTTCCTGTGCGCGGAATTTCACCAGCAATACACGCTCTCCAAGCATATCGAGCGCACGCACCCAAGTCGCAGAAAGCCTTCCCTGCACGATGGGCTGCGCAATGCGTTTCTCGCGGAAACACGACCGGCTGCGACACGAGGTCACACAGCACGGGCGGGTCTGCGAGTGGGGGTGCAATGCGTGTTTGGGATTCTTCTCTCAGAATCCACGCTGAAAAGCACAAGTGCCGGAATCCAGGAGGTGCACGGTGGATCAGCGACCACAGCTAGATCGCGGCGCTCGTCTGAATTATCTCGGCGCTGGAAGCCTTTATTATCATATCCATGTAGTATACAATCATCCATACAAGTAACACCATCCCGCATAAATTAGATAATAAGTAAAATGACACCTGTAACACGTACCCTTGCCTCTACACGTACCTTGCCTCTACCGTTCGGATCAACGCTTGAGATTTGTCGGGTGCAAGGAGGCACGAGCGGCGCCTAAAATAGGGTGATCGCTAACAAAACTTCTTCGCGGACGCCTCACCTCCTGCTCGCGCAACTCGCCGCACACTCCGTCATTATCTTTGCTTTCCCACCCACCACGCCTGTTTAGTCTTTTGCAAAGCATCCGATTCTTTCCAGAGCTTGTCTGGGATCGTACTAATTTGATCCCCTTACAGACTCCCGGATTGATGCTTTGCCGGAAAGCTTGGCGAACTTTCGCCCAAACTTATCATAGTATCTAATATCCCCATCTTACCTGCGAGTAGCGCGAAGCATAAACCGACCCTTGGTTCTTCCTGACCGCTTGCAAGGTCGTATCGTAACCGCCGGATGCCAAGCCTAACACAGGCAGGTTCGCTTCTTTATCGACGTCGACGTTCCCTGAAGATGGCCTCGCAGTTGCATAACAGTGAGGGGCGCGTGCGGATTGAGCGGCATTGAGCACAGTCTAAACTACGTAGACTGTGTAGTCGACTCCGAGCCTTCTCAGCCTCGTCCAGATGTAGGTCAGTGCTGAAGTATCTTCTCGTACCCCACCCAAGGTCTAAAGCACAGCATGCTACCTACACGTCGCGCGTTGTATGTTTTTCCCGACCGCTTGCAAGGTCGGTATCGTGAACCGCCCGATTCCAAGCCTGACACAGGCAGGTTCGCTTTTTAATTTACGACGTTCCCTGAAGATGCATCGCAGGTGCATAACAGCGAGGAGCGCGCGCGCATTGAGCGCATTGGGCACATCTAAACGTGCGTGAGATTGTGTGAGTCGACTGCCGACGCCTTCTCAGCCTCGTTCCAGATGTATGTAGGTCAAGTGCTTGAAAGTTATCTTCTCGTACCCAAGGTCTAAAGCGACAACATGTTACCTATACGTCGCACGTTGTACGCCGACCGCTTTCATGTCGATATCGTGAACCGCCCGATGTTAAACCTGACACAGGTAGGTTCGCCCTTCTTTAACTTTCGACGTTCCCCTGAAGATGGCCTCGCAGGTTGCAAAGTCCGACCCTTGTTCTTCTCCACCGCTTTAACAATGTAAAGTCGGTATCGTGACCGCCGATGCGAAGTCTGACACAATTCGGTTCGCCTTCGCCTTCTTTAATTCGGACGTGCCCTGAAGATGGCCCGCAGGTTGCATAACAGCGGGAGTCGCGTCCGCCCTAGGCGGCATCGGCAAAACGTACGCGAGATTGCGTGACTCGGCAGTAAAAAATGCCGACGCCTTCTCGCCTCGTTCCAGATGGCTTGAAAGCTACCTTCTCGTACCCCAAGGTCTAAACTGTCTGAAGGCAATAGGCAACTTGAACAGGTTACCAGGAACCGTTACTTACACGTCACACGTTGTGCCTCGGCTTTCAGCCGCGATCAACGGGAATACGCGGGGCCGGTTCTATTGCCGGGACGGTCCACCTGTCCTGGAAACCTTTCGCAATTATGGAATGTCAACCTGCCATCAAAGTTGTTCACGCTTGGTTTTGCCCATCTTCGCGTTGAGATCACGTTTCCATCACCTGATGTGGTCGATTTTGTTCGGGTGTTTACGGAGGTCCGGAAGGTCCGGTCCCAGCAGACCCGCTCTTCTCGCCGTCGATCTGTCAAGCTCTGCGACAGAGAACATTGTTAACCATTCACCAATCAGTCTTAAACTTTGACTGATTGGTTCCGTCCTCTGTCCCTCCGCGAATCCTCTGTATTCGGGACACTGCAGCGATGCCCTGGATGCTCCAATTGAAGACTTGCCCATCACCCTCTTTTCAACCGCACCCAATGGTCCATTCAGCGTCCATTTCCTCGATTAGAGCACCTCAAAAACAGCTCTAAACATACCATCGCTGTTGGGGCACGTCTCTTTTGAGGGTCGTGAGTTGCACAATATTTTCGCTCCTTCTTGCTGTCATTCGCTCATCCATCTGCCAGATATGTTGCCACAGCCATGGTCTGGTGCTCCCATCCTCTCGATCTCCCTTTTCCCCCACTCCTTCAGGCCCGTCCTGCACCCATCCTAGCAAGATGCGCTGCATAGGCCCCCACGCTCATTGGCTGCTCGTCGTTTCCGTACTCGCTTTCTGTAATCTTGTCAGCGGCGGTTTCCTCAATCGCACCATAGACGATGTCCACGGGGATAGCTCCACGGGGCTCTGGTGCAGTACTTGCCTGAGGTCCCCGCGAGCGAAGGGCCGCTCTGGTTCAATCAGACGTCGTGCGCTGGCTGTGCGGACGTCCCGGACGCCAAATTCGCCCTCCAAAATACGTGGACTGCCGCTCTATATCTCGCCGACATCGGCTCCATGTCCGTCACCATGAAATTTAGTGGTGCGTTTTGCTCCGTCGGGCTTGTTTCCTTGTGTCATAATTACCGTCCGTATTTCAGGAACCGCCATTTACGTTTTTTTTATTATCCCAAACTTCGCGGCGGATTCTGGCCTCGCTAGCGTCGTGCGCTGCGACTTTTTCATTGACGGTGCGGACGTTGGCACCTTCACCCACGACTCGGACGGCAGTTCCCAGTTCTCATACAACACGCTGGTCTATCAAAATACCACCATCCCCGATGGCGACCACGTACTACTAATTGAGACCACCGGTGCCGATCCGGCGATAATCATATTCGACTATGTGCTCTACACGTACGAGCCCAGCCCCTCCCTCTCACTCGACCAACTGACGCAGACCTCACAGAGTCAATACCCGGATCCTTCCGAGACTTCTACACCGACATCCTTCCCTTCGAGCTCCTCTTCACCTCCGAGTGTCACGACCCAAACGCCAATAGTAGTCGATATCCCGCTTCTGGCACGAGCACGACCACCGAATCCCCGGCTCCCCCCACGCAAACCCAACCTTTGCCAGCCTTTCCAACCGGTCCGAATCCTTCTCAATCTGCCATTTTCGTCACCTCTGCCCTGCCATTCCTTATAACGCCTTTGTCATCAGACGCATCTCCACCATTCTCGACGAACCCCCCTTCTCTCGCCCCCGCTCCGCTCCCTGACACCGCAGCGAGCCAGCGCTCGGAGAATGTGGTTGCCATCGCGGCCGGCGCTGCGGGTGGCGTTATCCTCGTCGTCTTCGCCCTTCTTTCCCTCCTTCTCTACCGGCGCCGCCGCCGCCAGCTGCGTGCGCGCCAAGGCTCCGGGACCGTCAGCGTCTTTGACCTCCTGAACGACAGCCCTCACCGCAGCCGCCATCGCAGCCGCCCATGAGGCGCCGCCCGCTCCCCGCGCCGCCCCAGCATCCGGCGGCCGGTCCATCGACGCGACGCCGAGCAAGGCGGACGCGGCGCCGTCATTCGCGGAGCGCGTGGGCCACAGTCACAGCCACAGCGCGCAGTCCTCGATATCAAGCTACTCGGACAACGCGCGCTCGGACTTGCACATCCACATCCCCATGGCGTCCTTCCGGCATCGGGACGCCGAGCGCGCGCCCTCGCCTCTGTCTCTCCCGCCGTCCAACACACACTCGCGCTCACACTCGCACTCGCACACGCACTCGCCGATCACCCGCAACGGCGTACCGATCCCGCCGGAGCAGGAGGAGCTCGTTCGGGCGCTCCTCCTCGGCCCGCGTGCGCACGCGGGGGACACTGATAGCCTGCGCCGCGGGAGCGCCAGCTCGGCAGAGTTCACGCCCACCACGACCACGAGCATGGCGGAGGAGGACGGGTGGGGCCCGCCGGTCATCCACGTTGATAGCGGAATCCGCATTAGCCGCGCGATGATGGAGCTGCCCCCGGTGTACGCCGCGTCGTGATTAATGATTCTTCAACAGGGCGGTCTTCGTGATTTTGCGGCGGTAGTCTTTTTGTTATAACATTGGACGCGTTATCCTTATTTAATCTGGCCGTTCTTTCCGTGTATTTTGGTCTGCGCTGCGTAGACCCTACGTAGCCCTGCCCATCCTGATCTTTATGGACTTTAATACATATCGCGAGGAAATTCGACGGGGATTCAAATACCCATCTAGAAAATGTATCCCGGAGAGTTAGTTGCCCGTCAATCCAACTCTGCGCGTTTCCAAACCTATTTCAGTCATTCAGGGCATGTCCACGTACCATGTCGTACGACGGCACGCACCCAGCAGAAACCTGAGGTGATGATGAAGATCAGCTAAAAAGAGAGTGTCACTCACCGCATCCCTTGAAGTTGGTCATTTGGACACGTTGAGTCGAACGCCGAACTGCGAGTTATGAATTTGACTCTTGATCCCACATGCATACTCACGGCGCTCCGTACACCACGCCCGATTATTCCACCTTTCCGGTGCTTGAAGTGAGCTGGTCTGCTGCGCTCCAGATGGCAACCAAAGGGCAATATTCGGACGTAGAGAGCGACCCCGCGCCCCTGTAAATAATGCTCAGGTATCCCGTACGCCACAGCGATTATTTCCCTCAAATCCTGGCTTCTTATTGGGAAATCCAGAGCCTGACACTTACTTTTTACTCCAACAGCGGAAGAACGAGATGAAATATGATGGCTACGTTCCTGCAATAAGGCTTCGGGTTAGCTAGCGTTAGCCGTCGAAGCAAGGCAAGCAACAATGACCAAGAAAGTTAAAAGGCAGATTTCTAGTACAAAGCTGTGGAACATATTATGAGACACGGGAGCGCGGGCAACGCAACAGGCTCACGACGTACCAAAGTTCTTGTACGGAAAAAGGTGGTCGAGCCTACGAGGGGATCAGTATGAATAATCGGACACAAAGTTTAGTGGGTACTTACCGCACTTACACGTCTAATAGTAACTACCATGTACACCGCGATTGACCTGGACCCGGTACGTAGCGACTCGGATGCCTCAGCAAGCAAAAAGAAAATCGAAGGCATTCTTCTGCGCCATCGCCCATTTCTGGCACAGCGTCGAACGCCAATACCAGTAGCTCCAACCCGGGACAGTATTTTGCAAACGCTTAGAGACTGTCGACGATGACCCGGGAGCGGATATGCCGTGGAAGGTGCGCACTGAGCCGCAAAGGGATGAATCCAAGATAAATCGCCGCGCGGGCGGGCCGTTCACGCTGGTGCCCAACTCCGACATATCATTTCCCAATCATTGCCAGGACTTCGAAGATTGCTAACGCGCGGTGCATTTGGCGTCCAGCGAGGTACGGTAGGAGAAATTGAGGAGAAAGACGTCCAGCAACAAGCGCCCAAGTCGGCTGGAGCCAAACCGCCGTCCGTGATTCTAGCCCGTTTTTTTCCTGACTAGTTTCGGCGATCGCCGCAGTGAATGGAGTAAAGAGAATCGAAGCACCCACATCAGTTGGTTGGTAGGTGGGTAGTGTATACGCGGCATGGTCCGAATAATTTTAAGCAGCATTGTTAGATTGGTAACTCCGCCGCAGATCTATCCAAGATCTATCCCCCGCCCGCCAGCCGGTGCATACCAGTGCATACCCCATTCCTAGTTATATGAGTTTCTCGTCGCACACCAAACCATACCCCCTGTTCGCGGCTTCCCCCTTGTACGCGCGCGTCCACCGCCATCCACCTTCGCATCCCACGGGATTGCTTACCCTTACCCTGCAATATCCGAGCAACCGAACACCACTCCAACGCTCTATAAACACACTTTTTTAAACTTTGCACAGACCTCAAACGTTTCATCAAACCCGATTCATCACTTATATATTCACCTGTTCAACCATCAATCCGACTGCGTTACGCCCGCTTATCGTCATGAGTTCCCTAGAGCCTCGCACCGTCATCTACTACTCCGCCGTAGCAAGGAAATTCAACGCTCCGATCCAACGGATATCGACTCAAGTATCAAGCCGAGTGCGTTCTGCAGGGTCCGCTGGTCTGTGAACGTTCCTCGTCCTTGTCTGTCGGTTTCCCGTCCTCCAAGGTCTGCCAGTTCCTTGTCCCCGAGCGCCCCGCAGCGCCAGCTTCAGGGTGGGATACTGGGTGGCATACACGGGCATACCTGCTTTGGCCCCGCGTCGCCCGAGACAAGCTGGCTATTACAATCATAATTATCCCCGGCGCGCAAATTGCCTGACAAGATATCGGAGCCCTTTATTTGTGGATCGAACTTGTAACGACCTGCTCTTCTTCTGCGCGCTCCCTGTTGCAGGCCTGCTCTTCTATTTATTATTCTGCTATCCGCTTAGTAGCTTGGTCACCGTCACTGGTGCACCGTAAGACAACACTAATACGAAAGTCCAATGCGCAGCTGGAAGATTTTCATTGCAGACCTCATTTGTTTAATCCATCCCTTCGCTCGTTGATTCTCGAAACTTCGCCCACGCGCACGCTCAACTTCGATAAAATGATTCCCCCACGCACGGCGGATACACCGATTTTCCATGACGCCTCGCTGAGAATCGGGATTCACGATAGCTCCGGGGTCTAGACATAGAAAATCAGACACGGGCTGCACGGCGATGAATCATGAGGCATGATATATTTCTGTCTTTACGAGGCGCACTTAACGCAGCTCGCTTCAACTTGGAAGGCAACAAAACTTGGCGGAGATCGGCAGATTGTCGGCAGATTGCGAACAAAAACTTGAGACAAAAATCGTCTTTAAACAGGGGACAGTGAACTCCGAAACGCTCTGCGCAGGCGGCCTCGTCGGTCTGAGGTGACCAAGATTGGATTACCAAGTCAGATCGTAGTACGAACAAAAAGCATGACCGGTTGAAAGTGACCCGAATTCCGCCACCGCTTATCACCGGGTCTGATTTGGGGCAATGCCATGGTTCATCGCCGTGGTTTTCCGACTTGTTCCCAACGCCAACGCAACGCTGCAGCTTGTACCTGCTTGCATACCGGGGGGCGACGCAGCTCATATTTCCTGTCCCTTCTCATGTTTATTCCGTTCCGCTCCCTGCGCGCGCCCTATGTGAACTCGGAACCAACTTGACCCACAATTTTTTCTCAATATTAATGTCTCACGAATGCTCAAGGCGAGTTCGCCTTACTGTCAGCTTAGGGATCCTTGTCGGTGCTTCCTTTCAGCCCCTCCCGCGCCTGCCCGCCGAAATCGACAGATGAATCAGCCCGAGGCCCTGGTTACTCAGCCTCGACGCGGCAGCACATATAAGCCTGCCGCCCCGGCGAATACAATTACCCATCTCCTATCCTTAGCCTCCCATGTCTCCCCAACTCTTCGAGCCCCTCAAAGTCGGAAACATCGCGCTGCAGCACCGCGTCGTGCTGGCGCCCCTCACGCGCTTCAAGGCCACCGCGACCGAGCACGTCCCGTTCCTCCCGCTCGTGGCGGACTACTACGCCCAGCGCGCGAGCACGCCCGGCACGCTGCTCATCACGGAGGCGACGTTCATCGCCGCGCGCGCGGGCGGGTACGACCACATCCCGGGCATCTGGAGCCCCGCGCAGATCGCCGCGTGGAAAGTCGTGCGTGTGGCGCCTTATTGCGAGCGATTCACACGCTGATTGCGATTTGACGCAGGTGACGGACGCGGTGCACGCGAAGGGCTCGTTTATATTCTTGCAGCTCTGGGCGCTCGGGCGCGCGGCGGACACCGCGCAGCTGGCGACGGAGGACGCGTCGCTCCCCTACGTCTCCGCGTCGGACGTCCCGCTCACCGGGCACAACACGGCCCCGCGGCCGCTCACTGTCCCCGAGATCAAGGAGTACGTTGGGCTCTACGCGCAGGCTGCGAAGAACGCGATTGAGGCGGGCTTTGATGGAGTAGAGGTGCACAGTGCGTTGACCATTTGAATGTTGCGCTCCTTCGCGCTAACAAGCCGAATTCGCGCAGGCGCGAACGGCTACCTCCTCGACCAGTTCCTGCAGGACATGTCGAACAAGCGCACGGACGAATACGGCGGCAGTGTCGCCAACCGCGCGCGCTTCCCGCTCGAGGCCGTCGACGCCGTCGTCGCTGCCATCGGCCCCGAAAGGACCGGCTTCCGGCTCAGCCCGTGGAGCCCCTTCCAGGGTGCGTCCCCTCTGACCCTCCCTCCCCTCCCTCCCTTCCCCCATATTCTAATCTGCTGCCGCAGACATGGGAATGGCGGACCCACTCCCGACCTTCTCGCACGTCATCCGCGAGCTCGCCGCGCGCCACCCGGCTCTCGCGTACCTGCACCTCGTTGAGCCGCGCGTGAACGGCAACGAAACGCGCGCGGACGCCACCGTCGGCGCGCACGAGTCGAACGACCCCCTGCACGCGCTGTGGGCGCCGCGCCCGCTCATCCGCGCGGGCGGGTTCTCGCGCGCGGGTGCGCTCGCGGCCGCGGAGAGCGGGGACCTTGTGGCGTTTGGGAGGTTGTTTATTTCGAATGTGAGTCCATCTGTCTTTCTATTCTGTGGCATTTATTGATTGATGTCGCGCAGCCGGACCTGCCGACGCGTCTGGAGAAGGACCTCCCGCTCGCGCCGTCCGACCGCAAGCTGTTCTACCTCATCGGCGAGAACAGCCCGAGGGGGTACACGGACCAGGGCATCGCCGCTGCTGCGTGAACCACGGTTATGGCAGTTGGAGAGCGGGGGATAGATTGTTCTAGAGTTAGAAATCGTGAGCAGAGGCTCGGCTTGAAATCGGAAATACGTGTTGTGTTGTAACGTTTAGAACGAAATACAGATATCGGAGAGGGCGTTGAACTTTGAATCTCCTCAGACTGGAGCGCGTGGTTGAGGTGGACTCTGACCCTGAGCTTTGGGCGCTCGACGTGTCCTAGATCTCGCTGGACATGAAGCGCGACAACAAGCGCAGTCGGTGCTGTACCGGGTCCGAGAAGCGCCGGCGAAAGAGGTCTGGCTCGCGAAGCACAGCAGCGCGTCGGCGAGCTCCGTCTAAATCCAGCGCCCGAGCGGCATGCCCCGCGCAAGGAAATATGCCATAGCTGGGGTCCGGACTCGTGAGTGTTCTATATGTTATATACACTGTTCGACACTTATCGGCGATTTTTTTGAGTGCATAGAACAGCGCCGGACGGTGCGCCTGCGTCTGGTTATGTATCTCTTGTACGACACGCGGGACCTTCTACTGGCATCCTCAGAACTGCTTTTACTCCCGTATCAATTCAGTTCAATCTGTGCCACGCGGGACTTTCCCAAGCACTGTCCCTCCGTCGAGCTCTCGACAGAGATTGGACACACGCATCGCTCGACTACTTGGAAATCTGGCGCGTGAGATACAGGTCTGAAGATGTCCTTTCTTCAAAAGGACCACCTCCTTCGAATCCCTGAGGGTGTTTGTACCAAAGCTCCAAAAATCAGCGCGGCCCAACACGCTTACAAAGTTCAACTCTTGAGTCCGTGAAACATGAGGTCTGAAAATATTTTGATCATTCAGGAGGGTATAAACTTCGAATATCCGACTCGGCTTGGGGCTTACCTAGCCAAGGGTGCAGGGGCCTGAGAGAGGTCAAAGCCGGGCCGCCTCAAATTCAACCTTCAAGGCCTCAAGGCGCATTCAAGCCTAGCGGGCAGACCAAGCTAAACGCTTCGTGAGCTATGATCAGACAGCGGAGATTTGCGGATGTTCCTGGAAATCATGCCAAACCGATTTCGCTGAAGGAGGCATTCGGCCGTGTGAAACAACCATGGATTCAAACTTGATAAATACAAATACTGGCTCCGCTTCCGCTCACTGCGCGCCGGTTCTCGGCTGGCCTGCACGCCGCCTGGGTGGCGCTCCATCGACAGCGAAGATCCATCCCTTGGCGTTCGCCTGCTGGATGCTGTCGTAGAACACCTTGCCCATACGCGCGTACGCGGCGTCGTTCGGGTGCGTCCCATCCACCAAATCCCCAACCGCGACGACGGAGTGGCAGTCAGCCAAGATGACCGAGCGCCCCTGGTCCGCGAACCGCTGCACGACACCCGGGATAGCGGCGTTGTACGTGGTGACCCGCGCGTTGGCCGCGGCGTTCGCGTTCGGCGGGAGCGTGGACACGACGACGAGCGTCAGGGGCGGGGCGTCCAGCACGGTCTGGATGACCGTGGCGAGGCGGTCCGGCGCGCCCACGGGGTCGACGTTCTGGAGCATATCGTTCGTCCCGACGAGCAGAGTGACGATGTTGGGCCGCTGGACGGGCATGGCGGCGGTACCCTTTGCGTCCACCTGCGTGATGATGAAGCCCGGGTAGCCCTCGTTGTCGGGGTCGAAGAAGTCCCCGCCCTTCTGCGAGCCGACCATGTTGACGGTGTTGCCGTCGGCGGCGAGGAGGTTGTAGAGGTCGTCGCGGTACCCGTTTCCGTGGCTGCTGCCGACGCCAAACGTGATCGATGCTGAGCGCCAGGGGATTAGCGAGGTGTAGGCTGCGCTTGGAGAGGGTGGGGAACGTACCACCCAGGGGCATGATTCTAGTGGTTTTGCCAGAGAATCCAGCGTACGCGCTGGGGAATAGCGCGAGCGCAAGCGCGATAAAGGAATGTGTGAACAACATGAGAAGAAGCGACAGACGAGAAGGGTTCGGAAGAGAAAACTAGAAGAGGGTGCGGTAAGAGTAGAAACCAAGACGGTCAGCCATTGCATACCTGTTTCATAATCAGGATCGTGTCGTCAGGGGCCGAAGCACATGAAAACAAATCATGCCAAGGCTGGTCGTTCGATTGGTCACGGCTCGCCAAGATCTATGCGCATGCGTTCGGAGGTTGACTGTTTTGCAGCGTATAACGTTCGACCTTGGTCTCTCTGGTACTTCTTAGGCTCGTTAAAGGCTCTAACCGTTTCCGTGTGTAAACGTTTCAAATGGTAATAACCTTTTTTCATTTTCGTTTAGTTTGCCGGGGGGAGGAAACGATAAACAAACTGTTTGAAAAGGGTTCAGATGTTTAGGACCTAAGGGCTGAGATCTGAGCGAGATTTGTGGCATTTGATGGGCTCCTTGCGGCCCGCATTTGTGAGACCGTTCAATTTCTGAACCGACGGCGGCAACCAAGGCGTCAACGACCTCGAGTTAGTAAAGCGTGCGCGATTTGCGGTGCTGCCCCCATATCCGTCCGTGCGCGTGTTGGTCACGGCCTGCAGGAACTGGTCAGGGAGGTAACCATTCGCCGCTGCACGAAGTCGATGGATGAATCTGGCAGCGCAACTTATAAACTGGGACGGACCGTCGATCTCCACGCCGTCGAATCTGGCCTCTATCGCGTTCTTTGCGGCCTGCGCGTACAACCCAACATACTCCGTTATCTCGGGGACGGTGAGCGGCCGCGGAGGACTTTTATACCCTGGACGTTGCACGTCCGAGGCCGAGATATGGGGGAACGAGGGGTCGAGCCCTTGGTGTGCACTGAGTCCGTCACCTGAACTCAAATCAGTGTAGAATCTCGGCTTTTAAAGAAATAGGAATACGCACGACTTTCCACGCGGCGATCTGCGCGGGGCTCACATGCCCGGGATGTAGTTGTACCCGGCCGCGCGCGCGGCGATGAACGTCGCCTCCGTGGTGAGCAGCGTGCCGGGCCTGCTCGCGCGCTGGGCGTAGTAGTCCGCCAGGAGGTACGGGACGTGTTCGGCCGCGGTGGCCTTGAAGCGCGTGAGGGGTGCCAGCACGACGCGGTGTTGCAGCGCGATGTTTCCGACCTTGAGAGGCCCGAAGAATTGTGAGGACATGAGAGGTAGGTGGTAATTGCATATGCTCTCAACCGCGGCCTTAAATCAGAGTAAGTATACAAGTACGCTGAGTAACCAGATAGGCTGATTCGTAGCTGATCTTCTCCGGGGACATGCGCCAGAAGGAGCCCTGCCAAAATTCCTCGACGGGCGAGGAAAGGTGCGATGGAAATATGATTAATCCAGGGCTGCCGAAAATGGATGGCTGTCCGACGTCAGGGAATTGTTCCATCCGATTCTAAGCAGTGGAAGATGGGCTGGTTAGTGTAGGATGGAACCTTTGCTACGTAAATCACCCCGCGAATCCAGGGGTACCGATGAGCCGATGATAGGAGACCAAGAAGACACTGAGCGAAGTCATAAAGCAGTGGTAATTGCCGGCATGTGTTCCCAGTCAAATACAGGTTGGGCGGGAGCGAATACAAATTTTGCAGATCTATTTGACCACCTGCAATCCTTCGAAGGCGGTGGATTGCACCTTCGGCCCGATGTCGACGGACCTTTGCGCCCATTGATCGGACGGATAGGTCGCGTAGGAGGTCATCCGGCTATCGTTTAATATGGTCTGGCTCTCGAGCATCTCCACGGTCGGAGACGCCTGGAAGATCATGGCGATGTTGGGCGGAGTGCACGGGAAGACAATCAGGATTTGACTTTGGCGGTGGTGCAGCGGGCGAGGAGGGAGATGGGGGGATCCGGTGTGGCGTGACGTCCCACCGGAGCGTCAGCCATAAGTTCTTTGAGGGCTGGCAATTGGAGTCGGTCCCATGCCGATGCAGAGACGGCGGAGGACCGGAAGACGAATGTGTCGGGTTTGATTCGTCAGACCATAGTCAACGGGTTCGTCGGTCAACTTGATATTTGCCTGCTCGAGCCGAGGGCTGCGCGCCAAAGTTGCTGCGAGGACGAACGGAGGGAGGGACAGCCGGAAAAAGAGGCGAAGGATACCTCCCGTAATATCGCGGCGATTTTGAAGTGGTTGCTTTGTTCAATCGTTTAGAACCGCTGGTATGCGTGGCATTGATACGCAAGAAACGAAGGTCGGGGTACCATCGCGGAGTCCAGCAAGTTAGAAAATATTGTCTGGCGTTATTCGCATCCACCGAGGTCCACAATCGACCAACAGTCGGAGGAATTTGGCAGCGCGGGCGGTGCATATACGGAAAACCACTGCCAGACTTTCAGAGACGAATTCTGGGAACGGTAAAAGTGGGTTTGGAGTGTCTCAAGTGAATATTTCGGTGTGTTTGGAACGACAAAGGACCATAGAGCGCCGGCTCCCAGTGAGACAGCCCTTCAGTAGCGGCAGACGTGGCATAAATGCCGGGGTGTATCCCAAGTTATCGATATCCACATCGCGCAGTCGCACGGAGGAATTCAGATTTGATCTCCGTAGGTAGACGGTGGACGGCTCGAGGGCGCCCTTGCTGTGATTCGCGTGCTCGAGAAGGGGCGCGAGCAGATTCGCTGCAGACTGAACAGGAGTGATGGGCTGGATCCAGCTCTTGAACGAGAAGGTCCCCCGCCACGACAAACTCGCCGGTCGCGATGCCAAGTTCGGCCCGAAAGACGTTTAAGTTTAGACATGCGCATGTCGACAGGTATGGATGACAACGTGGGGACGAGTCTGAGCGGTCATTTCGAGTAGGATACTCAAACTTGGCTGAAACGGATGCTGAGGCCGAGCAAAGGTCGAGTGTGGTGACGCCAAGTGACAGAAGGTGACGCGCAGTTCTTTCTTCGCCAATCAATAAGTCCGGCGAATGCCGGTCGATTGGGGTCGGTTTTAAACACTGTTTGCACACCCCGTTTTTTATGAGACCCGTTTATTTCAGACCTGTTAGCTCATAGCTCCTCCCCTCCACTTACAGCTCAATTTAATTCTCTGGATCACTTCTACCATGATCCGAACCAGCCCATGGTGGGCTGCTAAATGTTTTCAGGATCATAGAAGGGCGGCGAATGCGCCACCATGTCGCTGTCCGTCGAATCTATCTACCACGCGAGGTGAAGCCAGAGAAATCTCGAGAGCATGCTACCAACGGCACCATTTTCTCATCCCCAAGCAAGCTTCTTCTGGCCTACGAGAAATCCCCGCGTTTCACCTCGTTATTCTGGCTTGATTACGAGTACTTATGTAATCGTTTTTAATCAATCGATAATGAGGTTTTCAAGGTCTCGCGACTTTTTTTGTCACGAATCTAACTTTGTAACCACTTTAGTGGCTGTGCTAAGCAATATAGCGGCTGTGTTGAACCACTTTTAGTGGCTGTCCTTTAAAATCATTTCTTTTTTTGTGTCTCAATAGTGGCTGTGTATTGCTTTGTAATTAGTTCGCTTTTATCGGCTGGGTTCGAATCTCGCTAAACTGAATATCAATATCAAGGGAGGCTCCATTTGTGGCGATTAGGCGGGGTGGCGGTTGCATTGGTGGTGATTGTGAGACTGCTGTACCCCCGCAACTTCTTCTCCAAACATTGGACCTCATGTTCCGGAAGTGGCTGAGACAACCGCTGTGGCGGAAGGCCCAAACCGAATATCAAAGAATAAGGTTGGATCAGTTATTCTGTCGACTGCTGACGACTTATACATGAGAATTCTTACGGCAATGTCTCCTGTCAATCGGTGGCGGAACGGTTACTTCTCCAGCAACGGTACCCTCTGACCTTCGCTAGCTCCATCCACATATTCGCACCCGAGCTCATTCCGATGATAAAATGTCGCAAAGTGGACCCTTTCGATGCTCTCATGTCAGTGTCCAGCACAACGTCCTTCGTCCCCTTCTTCCTCGCGGCCGCAATTACCCAGGTTGTGCTGGAACTCTCCCTTTACGGCGCGTTCGCGGTCCTCTTTTCTGCGGTCGTGTACCTGTTTTGGTCCCGCGGACTCCTGGCCAAGAACCGCCCTATCTTCCTCGTCTTTCTAGCCCTCGTCGTCCTTTTCTTGCCCGTAACCGCATCGGCATTAGTTATAACCCATTTTGATTTCCCAGCATGTGATCAACACCGTTTATGCGCTATATTTTGCATTTGTACATCTTGGCGGAGGGGTCGCGGCCGCGGTGTTCTACCTTACGGAGGCATCCCCAACAGACATGGCAGATATCAGCTTTGTGGCAATAGTGATCATCATTACAGACTCCCTCGTAGTAAGTCCACCACTTGGTTCGGTACTCACTCCGTCTGACCAAGGACATCCAGATTCATCGGTTATACGTCGTCTGGTCGTGCAACTATCGGGTAGTGATATTTCCAATCATCATTCTACTCGTTCAAGTTGGTATGTACACTCCGACAATTGATCTGTAGGGATGTGTTCTGATCTACGCCTACCAAGTGAGTGGGGCTCACGTTATCCACGACCTCGCTGTCTCAACGCAGGTGGGTCCTGGCGCCTTGTTCAGTCCATGGGTGATTGCCAGCTATGCCTCGTCCTTCATGTGAGTAAGAAGCAAATTGTTGGGTGCAAATAATGAACTAGTCTCTGCAGAGTCAGCGGCTATTCCTCTGGTACACCATTCCCACCATAAGACGAATTCAGAGCTAACAGTCGTCAGCCATGATCGGCTACAAAATTGTGACCATATCGCGCTCCCTTCGACGGCTCACGGGGAGTGCCACTTCGGGAAAACGTCTGATGGTTCGCCATTTCTACGCATCATCCGTCCCTGAGCCTCACCATAGCACAGAGAGTACTCGTAATCATGATAGAGTCCTCTGCTCTCCAGGCAAGTCCGGAAGTTCAAGTGGCGGCAGAAGGAGGCTGACTGATTGCTTTCTGTATTGGTGATGCATCCAGACGTACGTTCCCAGTCTTTTCGCGAGTTGTGGAGCACTGACCAGAATATGAAGGACAATGACCGTTCTTCTATGCATTTCTCTGAAAGTCGGGCTCGGAATGCAGTCGGCGCTCACGGCACTGGAACCGGTGGTGTTTGGACTGTCCGTCGTCCTCATCCACGCACGGGTTGGCTTGGGCTGGGCGGGGGAGTCGTACAGCGATATGAGATCGAGAACCACGGAAATTTCGCTGAATGTCAGCGTTGCAACCTCCCGGGGCGAAAAACATTACTTGGAGCGAGGAAAATAAGAATCGCCGAAAGATTGTGCAAGAAAGCGGGGGCTCAAAGGCGGGCGGATTTGCTTTTTTTTCCGCCAGCGGGAATGGCAGTCAGCTCAGTCAGAGCGTGTAATATTAGTGTAGTCGTAACATGATTTGTTTCTTTATCTCGTTCTCTAAATCTCGCCAACCTTGACGTCCGACATTGTCATTTTACGCTCGACTTATAGGCGCAAAACAATCGGTGTTTTCTGTATCAGGGCAATATTATGAATGACAAGCGACGATCATCTACTCTCCGGAAGGTTTGGAACCGCAGTGTTGCCTTGACATCGATCCATTATCTGAGGAAAACCCGCCACCCGTGTGCAGAGTCCAGACAGGCAACAAAGTGGTGAAACATTATCGTTCTGTTTGACGGCACTAGAGAGTAGGTCCTCTAGCCAACACACTGGCAGAAAAACCTATGGAAAATTACAATGAGTGAGGAACGGGCGTGTTCACGTTGTAGTGTCTGTCTAGAGAGACTAATGGCACATAGTTTCCGCCCTGCCAGTGGGTTCATTTTATCTAAAATCTCATCGTGGCACAAGCGTTCTTCCTGCCTTCTGCGGAGCTCTTCTAAAGTAGCCGAAAGAACGTAAGAAGTGGCGCGCGCTCTTCATATCTGAACACTATTTCCGGATGGGGATTTACGGGTTAAAGCGGAAAGTTGGGAAATATCGGGAGTTGTGCACGTGCCATTTCGGCGTGCCACTTGCCACCTCTGCCACTTCACCGCCACCAGATAAAGAAAACTTTCTACTTAAGTCAAAGGCTAGCAGAAAGACTCCGAGATTTTTCCCATTGGCCCTTTCTGCTAGCCTTTCGACCTAAGTAGAAAAATTTATTCATCCGGTGTGCGCTCTTTCGCTGACGTTTCTGCATGCCCAGATCTGCTCGTTGGGCCTGCATCCAAGTCAATTTCGGACCCAGGATATTCCTTTCCGACTTGGTTCTGACGGTGAAGAAGAAAAGGGTTGTCCCGAGGTGGACAGAGGTCGTGCCAAGGTCGTGCCGGGTGGATGTCGAGTCGTGCAGCAAACGTCTGGGAATGATCGAAGTAGGTGTAGAGTGAGAAGGAGAGTGAATAAAATAAGAAACTTAGCTCAGATGTCTTCAAATGATAGTGGATTCGCTTCGAGAGTACTCAAAACGAGGTGTATACGTGGTGGTAAGAGACAAAGGGAAAGTGGTCCGTGATCTACAAACAAATAAATATCAAAATGATGTAAGTAAGAGAGTCCATGGGTGGTAGGCCGCAGCTAAAGTCAACCGTCTACAGCGATCCAGGAACTATGCAAGACAAATAGGAGATGCTCGCTGCCCTGCTCAGCGTCGAATGTGGGTGCCCAAGCCACTTCGAGATCAATCCCCGGCGTAGTCCGAGATGCCCGAAGACTCGGTTCAACCCTTCGCATTGGCAGTACGTAGTCAGAAAAATGTGATGTCTGTGGTGATATGAGATGAATGAATGAAAGGATATAAAGCATGGTCCGAAACACAATGACAAAGATCTTTCTGTGGCGAAAGGATAATTGAACATGGAATGTTGAATGAATTGACTTGGAACTGAAAGATGTTGAGTTATGGTTGCGCAGCTGTAGACAACATCTGAAGAGGAAAGAGCAGATATAATGTGAGTAGAGGTGAAATGAGCATGGAGAAACAAGTAGAAGAACGAAGCAAGAAACTGGTGTAGTGCACGGAAATATTCAGTTGGCAGGCCTAACTGGCTTGGGACTCGAAGGCGACGTGCAAGGCAGGTCACACTTCCACAACGGCCAATTCCTGCGCCGACGGCCGATTCCTACCACAACAGCTGAAACCCCAGATCGTCGTTAATATGTGGGTTGCAGCCACATTCGGAAAAGGTTTGATTCACCGTGGTACAACGAAAGGCTGAAACACAGAGATAATTACAAGGTCGGCAGCAGTCGGCAGGTCGCGGGAGTGTCGCACCCATACGACCCACGCAAGTATAATAAATCCCCCCCCCTGAACTCAAGCGAAACATGAAGTATTACAACAGATCACCGTTCACGGTGTTGAGGTGCTCAGAAGCGATGTTCGTCAGTCCTGAAGGTCAGACGACAAGCACTCTGAGTTGGCTCTGACTCAGTGAGTCTGCTTCAACCCGCCTGTCACGAGATTCTAGCCGTACTTCCGTCGATCTGACCTATACACGGAGGACGCGCGTAATGTGTGTTATGATTCATGACAGCAAACACTGATATCCATATTTGTTGTCGATTTTTTGGGTAGCCGTTGGGTAGCTGCGCAAGAATAAACGGCGCCCTCACCTCTGCACGTGTCCTGGTTTCCTGGTGTCTTGGTGTCCTGGTGTCCTGGTATCTCTTTACCTGATGGCCATGGACTAGTGGATCGGTGGTTGCGAGTACTTATGTAATTGTTTTTTTTATCAATCGAAATGAGGTTTTGAAAGTCTCGCGACATTTTGGTCACGAATTTAAGCGTGTAATCTTTTTAGGGGCTGGGCTATCAATTTAGTGGCAGTGTTGAAGGAGCCATAGTAGTTGTCCTTTAAACTGACTTCAAATTTTGTGACAGTTTAGTGGCTGTTTTGTTCCTGGCAATTTTACATCTTTTTTGCATTTTTTACGCCCACTGGTGGATTCCTTCAGATAAAAAATCATCCTCCCTTGCATCCATTCTGGTCTCGTCCTTTTTTCAGCTCGTAAATCGGTCCTGTTGTCGCTGAGTCGCATTGTAGATTATGTGGCAGTGTCTTTTGTTTGGTCTCGGCAGATTTCCCCGCTGCCTTCCTCGCTTCCAGCCTCGTAATATCGCCTTAAATTTGAGCGGCTTTAAGCTAATATATCACAGCTAGATGCCTAATCAAATTTACCTGTTTCCCTGCTGTCAGTCGATGTACTATCATAGTACCCCCTCTGACAGCGTAACCTCGATGTGGTAGTCTCACTGATGCCGACCTCATTTTTGTTTCCTCTGCCCAGGAAAAATCGAGGATTTGGATACACATGCCAGGCATGTTCTGACCAATTTTTGTGGCCATCCGAGCCCTCTGAGGTGTGCAATAAATGAAAGGGAAGTCTTTGTGACAGTTTGTGACCCTGCCAAATACATCCGAAATTCGCTACCACGTGGGGTCCCTCCCTCGGGACGACAATCTTTCCTTGGTCCCAACCTAAAATCTTGAAAATATTGGAGTGGATAGAGGACATACTACAGAGCCTAATTCCATCTGCCAGGGAAAACCATGGCGCAAAAATGATTCTTTCGGCTGCGATCACTGCCTCTGTCATTGGGGGTCTATGTAGCAGCGCTTGTGCACGATCACGGCAGATGCCGTGTCGGAACTCCCCGAGATGGTGCACGTCTCGCTTGGTCGTATACTTCCGTCACGCCCCTGATGCCGTTTTCCTGTTTTTTTTTAACCGTCATGTCCCAAACTACCGTCTCAGTCTTCCAGACCTAAAGCTATGCCACTAATCAGCTTGTCATGACATGCACCTTATGCCGAATCGTCTGGCATATATTCCTGACCTCTGGTTTCATATGAAATTTACTGGGAGCGTGCAGTTCAAGACTGCAATCAAGGTATGGTGAATCATCTAGAAAGGTCAATGTTCGGAGCACCAACTTGCAAATCTGTTTTTCTTCTCCCCTGGTGGGCTGCCAAAGGCGACCAAGGCAAAACCATCTCCACAATGTCGCCTACCCTGAAACCACCAGGGTCTTTGATAGTGTACCTTTGGACAATTGGGAGAGCATTCAATGCCTGAATTGGGTGAGTACTTCTCTTTTTTGAAGCACAGATAGGTGACATTGTTGTCTAAGCAGTGCGAGACGCACTCCCCGAGGTGGCGTGCTAAGGTGCCCAATGGATCAACATATTTTTCAAACAATATTTTTGATTCGCTTGGAATGTCGGCCCAACCTGAAATATCGGCAGCTGCTATTAACAGAAGGTCCAAATGTGTCCCTATCTGGGACAGGGATCCAGTGTTCGATTGTCCATGGAAAGCTAGTCGACAGAGTGTATATCAAGAAGTGTTTTGAGTCGTACCCGACTAGTTCTGCGTATGCTCTAGCATATGGAATCCGAAAGCCGCATCCTATTATGTTTTTGGTGTTGTCATTGACAATGTGCGAATTCTCCTTATCGCATGTGACATCTGCCTAAACTCCTTCGACAGAGCCAACCTGGACTCCTCACTTTGGGCCGTCCGAAGCTGGATAATGACGGGTCCGCAGGACGACAGATGTGTCCATACGACAAACAGTTGGCCAACCTAGAATCTCAGCACATGGATTCAGATCTCCGTGAGACCTCGATGATTTATATTACGTTCCAGAACTGACTGTAACCAGCTGATAATGAGATTGTCCTCAATACGGACATAGACATTCCGATTGCGGTTGGATGCACACTGTTTGTGACGGTTTCCCTTATCATCTTAGATGGTTCTGACACCGACGTGGAGAACTTCTACATACCGAATGTTGTGAGATACGAAGCTTCAATAACAGATCGCTTATGGGTGGATTTAAATACAAAATTATTTCATGTGCAGTGAATAAACCATTGTTGGGATGCTAGAGAACAAGAAAAAAAAAGAAAAAAAGTACATAAGTGCGAGTTTGCCGGGCCGTGCTACGGCCATCACTCCCAAGTTATTTTTGTTCTTTGATTTTCGTTGCCCGGAAGAGAGAATAATTATATTCAGAAGCCCGGTTGCAGGCAGAAACCCCCTCTTATATAGAACCCGGTTGTTAATTTTTTTTTTGAGGGAGGGTTTCTCCCTTAGCATCGCCGGCGATCAATTACCCGGCTGCATGTGCCGAGCCCTGCCGAGATTTCGCCGGCCTTGCCTCCTATCTTTTTGGTCTGACTCAGCCCACAGGGGATTGTCTCTGGGGGTCCATTTCGTAATATTAGTGCCCTAGGCAGAGATCTTGGTCAGTCAAGTGAAACAAAGCAATGTGAAGTACAGTTGCAATTTCTTGCAAAATCCAGTTCAAGTCTAGGTTCAAATCTAGAGATAGTACAGCCACTCAGTAATAGGAGCACCACTTCACAGGCTCACGACAAATTGCCTGTGCCCATCGCCTCAGCAGAGTCCGCTGCCACCAGAGTGATGAACTTCTACCCTGTCTCGTCAGATTTAACCGGCCTGTAGCTACAAGTCAACATCAATATTGTTTTTGCTGGTACCTTAGCATGTAATGCAGTACTGAATTACAGATGTGATGGCTGCCAGTGAGACAGATAGACCGATGCCCAGTTTGCCAATGTTCTCTTGTGAACTCAGTGGAATTGAATTTTGGCCGAGTTGCCGGAGTTGCCGGAGCCGGGGCCCCCGGCACTGTCAAAAGTTGAAAACTGAGTTTCTGTATAGACTCTATTTTTAGACAGGGGGTTTGCGCCTGCAACCGGGTTTCTGAATAGAATTATCCCGGAAGAGATACTTGGTTTCGGATATTGACCCGAGGGTGTGCAAAAAAAAAAAAAGCCGAGGGTATTGTCGGCTCACTCCAGACAGGCGGGGACTTCTTCCCACAACCGGCGTGGATATGATGTGCCACTGAGAAGGCACTGTATTTTCTACGCCCGTGAGTTGTATTCAGCTCGGCGATGAATTCCTCGGTGTGAGACTGGGTTAATTTTAGCACGAAATGGAAACACCGACTTCTCGGCGCCGATTCTACACGGCCCGGTGATGTCAATTCCAGTGACAAACCTGGCTTTCCCCAACTCATGAGCTCTTGTATGTACTCTCCCTTATTTATCCTTCACTACCATGCTGAGCTTGGACCCTGACTCGAACAGTTTCTTCCCTCGACATGCATCCCCATGTCCAGCGAACCTCACAGCGCAATGATACCGACACGTAACGCGGCACGCCACATCGAGAGAACCAACAAAGAGGCCGAGATGAGGCTTCTAAAACGATCGTCAATCAGAATTCGGCACCAGTCGGCACCACATCTCACCACATCTTGGTTGAGCAATCTACCATTTGTACCTTTGCCGAGAGTCCCGTGCCAGGAACTGTAAGGAAATTAGTCATCCCAATTCGCGGCCGCCCGCCGAGGATGTCCGAATCACCAAGTAAATTACCAGCGCAGCACCTGGAATTTGGATCCGTGGTGAGCGCAGGGCGATGCATGACTCGGGTCTATACAGGTCTATATGTAACTATTCTCATCCCACGGCATATTTTCGCCTTCCCTTTGCCTTCTTAC
>JARKIE010000792.1:0-24363 GCA_029378255.1 Mycena rosella
GATGTGCGTCCCTGGCTTTGTTGTGTCACCTAGTGAACTGACATTATGACACCAGGCATACCGTATGACGAGTTGGACAACGGCTCCTCCCTTCATTTTGCTGTTGTTGCGTCCAACAGCGGCCATGACGGCGATACTGCTCTACCTTTCCTAAACAATCCAGAGGTGCTCAACGACTTCTCATTCCGCTCGGTCCACATCGAGGCTGTGATCGGAAAGCAAATTGTGCAGGCGTATTACGGGCGCCCGCAGGATAAAGCATACTTCCTCGGCTGCTCAACCGGAGGGCGCCAGGGCACCAAATCCGCTCTTGAATACCCCGAAGACTTTGACGGCATTATTGTAGGGGCCCCTGCAATAGATTTCAACCACCTCGTACATTGGACGGGCATGCTAGGTCGGCATCTCGGCGCGCCCGATGCGACCTCTCCCGCATACATTCCTCTCGATTCGTGGAGCTTTATTGCGCAGGAAGTCCTGCGTCAATGCGACGGGATCGACGGTGTTATGGACGGGATTATTACTGAGCCAGACGCATGCGACTTTCGCCCAGAAACCCTTCTCTGCAGAGAGACATCGAGCAAGGCATGCCTAACTCGGCCCCAGGTCGAGGCGCTCAAAAAGATCTACTCTCCACTTTACGGAACCGACGGGGAGCTAGTATACCCCCGGTATGATCCAGGCGCGGAGAGTAGCCCGGCGATCCCTTTCGCATTTAGTGGGAATTTCTCTGCATACACGGAGGTCATTCGTCTCATTTGCCGCTTCTCACATTATTAATGTTTCCTTCAGGAATGGCTCAAATATGTCGTTCTGAACGTCACTCAGTACGACATCAGCAACTATGGCTTGGAGCATGGTGTTCTGCTCGACAACGTAAATGGAGGAGGAATTTCAACATTCGACGGCGACTATTCCGCCTTCCGAGACCGCGGAGGAAAACTCCTTGCATATCACGGCCGCGCTGACCCTGCACGTCCATGCCTTCCTTGAAACTTCCCCTTATTAATTCGCGTCCCAGATCATCGCTTCCGGAATCTCGAAGCGGCTGTACGACCTAATATCGCGCACGCTCGATACGCCTTCCCTGGACTCCTTCTACCGCCTGTTCCTCGTGCCGGGAATGGACCATTGTCTCGGCGGTCCCGGCGCATCCAAGTTCGGCCAGCTTCCGGGTGCACAGGCGCTGAACGCGTCGTCGCACAACATCATCCTTGCGATGGTAGATTGGGTGGAAAACGGTGTCTCACCAAACATCATCACTGGAACTGCGAGTGACGGTACCACTCGAGCCCATTGCCGGTATCCAATGCGCAGTGTATGGAATGGAAGTTCGTTTGGCTGTCAGGGCTAGTGGGCTAGCTCCGACTCGCGGAACAACAATATGGATCCGCCGAAAGCGCGGTGTTTGCGCGGTGTGCTCGCGCACATCACCGGCGGCCACCGGGAGCTAGTCTCTCCTATTCCGACGCTTCAACAAGATCAACCTTGTACCCCAGTAACCGGGAGCGCTCGTCCGATTTTCCACGGTCCCTCCGAACCGTGGGATTTCACCCATAAATGCTGACACACCTGGAAAATAGGCGGGTGGCATATGCCTTTCGATGTCCGATCCGGAAAGTTCCATTTGGGCCGGTTCCGTACAGAGCCAAATCCGTCAGCATAAGGATCAGGTAGCATATTTTTCGACGCGTTTCGTTCGCATAATGGATTGGATGGCATTTAGGCACGAGAAGGGTGTGTCTGGAGCGATGAAGGTGAGATGAGGCTCCCGTGAGCAATTTTTTTCTTTCGAGCAGGTGGGATCGTGTGAAATGGAGGTGAAAATCACCGATTCGGGGGGATACGTCCGCATAGTGGATGATACATGGCCGTAAGAAAGCGGTTTTCGTTCTCACTTTGGATAAGAGTTGACCACACTTTTCGGTCGATTTCGTCCGCATAGTGATGAGACCCTGGGCCTGTTTAGGGACCAAATCCGTTCGCATATAAGGATTGGACATAATAAGGCATATGCCACCCGCCTTCCCTGGAACAACTTGAAGCATCAAGCACTTGAAAAAAAAACACTTGGAATAACCACCAGTATCTGAGGAAAGGAAGGCCGGACACCCAGGAGTTATCGAAAAGCCCGCACTTAGAATAAGCCATGCACTTGGAGAGTTATGCATCCACTTCCATTAGGGGAAGTCAAAGCGAGAATCGAATGGCGATTCTCGCCGATTCTGATGTCGATTCTTGATCGATTCTCGCGGGAGAATCGATCAAGAATCCACATCAACTTTGACCCCCCCGTTTCTGAGCTCGATTCTCGGAGGATTCAGCGTAGAGAATTAAATTTGAATATCTTTTTCTGGGTGCCAAGCGTGACATCAAAACTTAATTTATACCACGACAGCATGCCCCGGCTCTCTTCGCACCAGTGTCGGGCGCGCGACGTGCTCAAGATGTTCATCCATCACCACACAACACGTGTTAAGACCGCCTTGCGCGGCCTTTTTCTTGGCTGGTTTTGCCTTTGTGATCGGGGTCTTGATTCGGTTAGAGGGTTTCTTCTTGACGGCGGCGGCTTTTCCCGTGGTGGAGGCTCTGACCATGGTAATTATCGATGAACGGGCGTCGGGATGTACGAAGGGTAGCCGAATATAATTGATTTGTAATTTAATTCTGTGACAAGGCATCGCGCCGGACTCAGCATGTTTAGGGCAAGTTCGATTCTCGAGCTCGAGAATCGCGATTCTGATGTCAAGAATCGGTGTTCCTCCCGAGCAGGAACATCGATTCTGGTCAATTCTGGAAAAATATTGATTCTCGAGCAAGAATCGATCCGAGAATCGATATCAGAATCGGCCGAGAATCGTCCTTCGATTCTCGCTTTGACTTCCCCTATTTTTTCTAAAGCAGAGGGCACTTGGAACAGGCACCATATATACGTGAGAAAAATCACGGGGAACTTGGAACGAACAACAGATAATTGATTGGGGTTACGCTAATCGAATAGTCTCGGTAACCCAGACATTCTGGAGGGATACCGCACTTCATGCTGAGAGCAGTGTTCACCTCAAGGCCTTGAAATCGGGTCCTCAGGAGCTTCAAGGCCTTCTGAAGGTCTAAGGCCTTGAGTGAAAGGCAAGAAGATTTTTTCCCCACGCCATACTTGACAGCGATTCCAAATGCCTACTACACCACTCCTTGTATTCCTCATCTGAATCAATCTCCCACCATCTTCGGGGGTAGCGTCTTCAGTGTACCCGTGTAATAACACTATCTGCTGGGGCCGAAAATTTCCAGGTGGTTTCATCCACAAGCCTTGCAATAGTTGTGGCAGTACCGAGTTTTTCTTAGGCCCTTCTTTATACCCTTGGTGAAAATAGTACAGACAAGGGTTGGGCGGAGCGCCGCGGAGGAAGAAAACTGGAAATTATATAATTAATTCACGTGATATTTCAAGGCCTTCAAGGCCGGGTCGAAAAATCTCAAGGCCTTCGGAAGGCCTTTAAGCTTCAAGGCCTTAAACCTTCCGGCGAACACTGGCTGAGAGTAGTAGTTTCTAATAATAGCATCACATCATGATTCGGATCATTTCCGGTCGGAGTTTTAAAAATGAAGCGCGGTGATCCCTGTTCGGGTGCCATCTCTGCGCTTCATTTTTCCATCTCCGATGTTCCGGTGATCCGGATGCACCCGAACGTCTGGAATCGAGACTACTAATCGAAGATAATATGGATCCGCCGCAGCGGAAATCTCCGAGAGACCCAACACTGCCACAGCCTAGACCTCGCCTTTTCTTGAACACATTTATTGCCCCCTTTCCGACCAAAACTCGGACACCATTTTGACGCGCTGAGAAAGCCCCGCTGGATGGCGCTATCGCCGTCTTGATATCTTCAAAATTGAACGGGTTGGAAGCTGTATATTCTTTCCTCCAAGAACCGTCAGCCACGCCCTCGGCTCGGCATCACCGGAGCCCATCAATTTCGATGAAAACGCTCAACTTGCTTTCAGCTCCAACGTCCCACTTTGACTCTTTCGTACCCATCCACAGGCTGTGCAAAATTAAAAATTAAAATTCCGAGCACAGAGCGTGGACTCACGTGGAGCGGAATCGCACCGAGTCGAGCCGGGGGTGGAAGTCGTCGAAATATTAATGCCGCCCAGTGCCCACTGCAGGCCGTTTTGTGTGGCGGAGAGGGACATACCGAGATCCTCGGCCCATCGGAATCCCAATAAATCGATATCGATATCGGCGGCACACCGTCTTGGATTAGATTTTATCATCACCGGGCACGAGATTTGTGCGCGATACAAGTGCGATCCCGGTCGATTTGGGGCCGGTGCGGCGTGCGGTGCGGTGCGGGGAACGGGAAGGGGAAGGTAAAGGGAAGGTAATGGGAAGGTAATGGGAACGGTAAAGGGAACGGCAAGGTAAACCTGGCAAGGCAGGGCGGGATTATTATGGGATACGGGATTCAATTGTGCGCGTTCGTTGCATATATCACATTATTATGGGTCCAGTGGTGGATGCGATGCAATTATGCCTAAATTCAGACCGGTGGGCAATCAAACGGGCGCTATCCACTATTGAACACCGGGAAAACGCGCAGATTTGAACAGCCGCGCGTGGAGCGGGGCCCGGGGTACATAGATAGAACCAAGTTGATTGCTGTCAATGGCGGCCAAAATATAAGGATCGCGGGCGCGACGGCGACTGGTGGCTGCGAGCCAAACAGTATTCCGACTGGTACAAGAGTATTTGAGCGCTCGGATGCGAGCTCAATGACAATAGCTTGAACGCGTTACGCAGGGGGATCTGCACTGGTGGCCATGATCTGCACGCGAATGCGCTTCGCAGAATGTGCAGCCGCAATGTCAATTTCGGTGTGGCGTAATAAATACCTGTAACGTTAGATGATAATTGAATTGGATTGCCGTTGTCATTGCTGCGGCAGCTAATGCCATTGCGGATACAAGTCAAAGTCAAATCAAATGGAGCGGCGGGGCGGGGGAGGGGGCGGGGTTGGGTTGCCCGTAGGAACCAAGATGCGAGAGAACCGAATAGCTCCAAGATATAAATACCTGCAGCCAAGACGGTTTTGGAAGCCGGCCCGAGGTGCTTCAAGTTATAATAAGAAGCATATAGTCGTGCATAGACCTTGTCCGCGTCGAGGATGCCAGCAGGAATACGCGGAAAAACGGGCACGGGTCGGAAGCGCGGGTCGGCGTAAGCAGGATTAGGGTGGGCCAAGTCGAGACAAGGGCTGTCTTGGCCGTCGTGGAGTGGGTTCCACGAATAGCGTGTTATCGCGAGGTCGCTGTTATCGCGAGGGCTCACGATGTCGGATCTGATGGATGCGTTGGGGGCGTCCTGGGCGCGTCGGGACTCGGGATACTGCGGAGCCGATACAAAAGACTAGATAGTCGTAGGCTAGATTGAGTGCTGCGCTGGCTGCTCGGATCAGTCAGTGAAAGGCTTGAGTGTGACGTGACGTGACTTGCAACAGATTTGCAGCGGTCGTCGTCGGCGCCGGCTTGCTCGACACCGTGCCCCACAGCGACGGCACACAAAGTATGTCCCTTGCTCATCGTGTCCGGCGACGAGCTCACTGTCTGCAGATAGACTGTATCGGTTGATCGCGGTCGATGGCCATTCTCGCGCCTCCGGACTGGCAGTATTCCCCTAGAAACCCAGCTATGGACAAGGGCCCGTCCCAGTCCCCGTCGCCGCCGACCCCCGCGTCCTCGTCGTCCTCGACGACGCCCCCGCCACCGCAGCAGCAGCGCCCGCACCAGCTGCCCCCACCACAGCCGCACCAGTATCCCTTCCAACAGCAGCCGCAGGGCACATGGACACCGTCCCTCCAGGCGCCACCCTTCTACCCGGGCGCATTCTACCAAAACCCGTCCCCAATGCAGGCCCCGGGGCCCCCACACCCGCAGGCGTACCCGCCGCCGGGCACCAACCCGTACTTTGACCCGGCCAACGCCCAGCTCGCCCAGTGGGCTTATCAGCAGATGATGTTCAACGCCCAGGCACAGCAGCACGCCCACTCGCCCCAGCAGCACATGCCGCAGCAGCAGGACTTCTTCCAGCCGCCCCCGGGCATGCATGGCCAGTTCAACCCGTTCCCGAGCGGCACGCCCCCGCCGCGCCCGGGCGACGTCCCCCAGGCCCAGTACGCGGGCTTCCACCCGTACCGCAGGCCCTCGCGCCAGCAGTCGGGCCATTCAGAGTCGAGCCAGCAGGCGCCCCCGCCGCAACAGCAGCAGCAACAGCAGGATGGCGCCCGCAGCCGCCGTACTCGCGCCCCGACGCGTCGGGTTCCTCGAGCTCTGTAAACTCCCAGGGCCGCCCCCGCACGAACAGCAACAACTCCCAGGGCCGCTCCGCCCGCGGCTCCCCGTCCCCCGTGCCCTCCACCAAGGGCTCGGCGAAGAGCAGCCCGGCGAGCGCTCCCGGCCCGCCCCCGCGCATCCCGCACCACCGCGCCAGCTCCTCCTCCTCGCAGCACAGCGCCCACTCTGCCTACGCCGCCCCGCCCGCCGCCAGCCCGGGCGCCGCATCCAACTCCTCCGGCTCCTCCCGCGAGCCGAGCGCGCCCGCCTCCGCCTCGAGCAGCGCCGCCAAGCTCCCGCGCCCGTCCCCGCTCAGCCAGGGCACCGTCACCGCCGCCGCGCTCCCCCCGCGCGGCGCGAACACCTCCGCCTCCAGCGGCCTCAGCGCGAGCGCCAGCACGCGCGCGGAGCGCCGCGTCTCGCGCGACGACTCGTCCCTCGCGCTCTCCTCGCTCTCGCTCCTCGCGACGCGCTCCGAGGCCGCGTCCGCCGCGCACGCCGCGGGCGGCCCCGCGCCCCCCGCCGCCAAGGGCTCGGGCATCCGCGGCCGCCTGCGCCGCGCGCTCAGCTTCAACGCGAGCGTCGCGCTCCGGGAGGAGGTCGGCGGCGGCGACGCCGGGGACGACGACGGCGAGGAGGCGGAGGGGGACGACGCGGAGGACGGCAGCGACGAGAGCATCAAGGCGAGCGTTGTCAACCCCAAGGGCCGCGTCGGCGCGCCCTCATCGGGGACGCCCGCGCTCATCGCGAGCGCCACACGCCGCGGGGGTGCCGCGGCGCCCTTCCCGCCGCCGTCTGCTTCCGCGTCAACGGCGGCAACGGGCAGCAGCAGCGCGCCCACGGGCGCGCAGATCCCGATGCCGAAGAAAAGGTCGCGCGCGGCGTCGCTGTTCAACTCGCGGCTGAACGCGTCGACGGACAACATCTCGCTGTCGAGCACGGTGAGCAGCGCGAGCGTGATGATCCGCAAGCTGGGGAGCATGGGGCGCCTCGCGCGGCGCAACTCGCTCGCGGGGATCACGGGGCTGTTCAAGGACAAGAAGCGGCGCGAGGGGGAGGGGGAGGAGGGTGAAGGGGAGGAGGAGGGCGCGGGGAAGAAGGGGAAGGAGAAGAAGAAAGGCAAGGAGAAGGAGGGGAAGGACAAGGACAAGGACAAGCGCGGCGCGGGCGGCAAGGGCGAGGCGAGCGAGGCGAGCGTGTCGCACGCGACCGCCGAGCTCGAGTCGGGCGACTGGTCCGTGCCCGAGAGCGCGGGCACGGGCGGCGCGTTGACCGGGCTGAGCCCCGCGGCCAAGCTCGCGCGGCAGCACACCCTCAAGAGCAACGCCGAGGCGGCCGCGAAGGCGCGCGACGCGGCGGCCCGAGTTGCGGCTGCAAACGCCGCCGCCGCCGCGTCGACGCCCAACGGCGTGAACGGCGGCGGGGTGCCGACGTGGGAGCGCAACACCGCGACGCGCTCGCCTGCGAAGCGCAGCGCGGGCGCAGGGGTGGGCGAGGACGGCGCGCGCGTGTTTGTGGAGGAGGAGAGCGACGAGGACGAGCCGGCGGCGTACGCGGGGCAGCAGCAGCTGCAGCGCGAGCGCGAGCAGCAGCAGCAGCAGCAGTGGGACGACGAGGACGACGAGGAGTGGGGGCTGCTCGGGGGCGAGGAGGACGATACGATACGGCTGGAGGCGCCGCAGGAGGAGTATGAGCAGGGGCCGGGCGACGAGAACGAGGGGGGGTATGAGGGGGAGCATGAGCCGTGGGCGACGGGGGTGAGGAGGAGTGTTGAGCGGGCGAGGGTGCCGGCGAAGGGAATACTTAAGCGTGAGTTGGTTTTTTTGCTCTTTTTTTTTGTCCTGGGAGAGGCGCAGGAGTGCTGTTCTCTTTTGGAGGACGAGGAGCGGCTTTGCTTATTTTTCTTTTCATTTTACCCATTTCATTCGTTCTTTTTATTTTCCCCCCACTTCCTTCCTCCGCTCTCCTTAATCGCACGCTAACGCCCTCCCAGACGCCGGCACCTACGACCAGTCCTCCTACCACCCCGACGCGGCGCACAACCCCGCGCTGCTCGGCCGCGGGCGCTCAAACTCGTACAACAGCCCGCCCCCAGGGAGCGCCGACGGGCGGCACGGCCTCGCGCGCATGCCGTCCCCGGACCCCGACCACATCGACGGCCTCCACCGGCACTCCTCGCACTCGAGCGCCCACGGCGACGCGGGCGCGGGCAAGCGCAGCTCGATCCCGTCGCTCCCGCCGCTCGCGTTCGACAGCGGCGGCTCGATGACGATGGGCTTCGACTCGCCGCAGGTGACGCCGACGGCGGCGACGTACGCGCAGGCGGGCACGGACCTCGCCGCGCCGCCGCCGCAGCAGCAACCCGTGTTCATCCCCGCGCCCGTGCCCGCGCCCGCCCCGAGCGGCGCGAGCACGCTCTTCAGCCACCCGAACTCGAGCGCGCCGGCGCTGTCGACGCTCGGGCTGGGGATGCCCGCGCCGCACGCGCACCGCGCGGTGACGGCGCCGACGCCCGCGAAGAAGCTCGCGTTTGCGAGCAACTTGAGCGTGTACGACACGTTTCCGGCGAGCGTGTATGATCGGCGGAGCGAGCCCGGGGGGACGTCCAGTCGGCTGACGCCCGCGCTCGCGCAGCGGATCAAGGAGGAGCTGAATAGCTATAAGATGGAGGAGATGGAGGTGCATGCTGCGAGTCGGATTCAGTGCGTGTTTTTTTTTTCGTCTTTGCACCCCTTGCTGCTTCCCCTCCCCGCCCATCTTTCGCATTACTGACACCTCCCACAGCACCCAGTTCTTCGTCTGAGCGGCCCACATGTATTTATCTCCCTCTCTTTTTTTGGATTTCTGCAAAACAACAACCGCCCCTTGACGACGACGCCCACTCACGACCCTGTCCGGAACCGCACTTCCCCCCCGCATCCCCCCCCCGCCATATACCCGCATGTGTGGCAGTAACTTATTGCACCCGCTCACGCACGCACGCCCTACAAGCCGCTGGTCCGCGCCCCCCGCCACGCACGCACGCTCGCTCGCTCGCACGCTTTATCTATTTGCGCACGCACACGCTCGCACGCGCACGCCGCCCGGACGGACACGATAATAACCTTACCCACCCAAAAGCCCGTACATACACACAAGAGTATCGTATAGTATCTATCCCTCAGCATCCCCACCCATCCCCACCCCATCCAATCAAATCAAATGTTACTGTTACTATATTTTTCCCCCTTCCCTTCTCTGTCCAATTTCATCCTCATTCTCACTTCTCGTCGTCATTCCGTTGTGTGCTATCTGCTGCCTGCTCGATCGTTCTGTCTAGCTACCTACATATCCCCTGGTTCCGGTTCTGGTACATATCCATTATTATTTGCACGTCGACGCGCGCGCGGCTAAGCGACATGCATGCGTGCGAGGTGTGCTGCGACCCATCTTGCTCCATCCTACTCCATCTCCCCGCCTGCCCGCCGCCCGCTGTCTCGTCCCCTCACGCTCGTTCCCGTCTCCGTCTGAACATCCATGCGCCCACGCCCCCTCATTCATTTGCACTCGACACTCATTCATGCACGCTCATTCACTCATTTATTCCACTCGGCATCCGGATCGCATTACACATCCATTCCATCCCATCCCATCCCACATACACATAAAAGCCTGTACATAACATATCACCTCTCTTGCTGTAGACTGTAATATTTATTTCGCCTTCGCATGACGTATTCGAAAGAAATGCCCGATTTGGACGCGGGCGGTTAGGTGTTTGTGCGTGCTTTGGCGAGGCTTTTGGCAAATCAATGTCGAAAGCCGTTGTAGGCTGCGATACGGCTAGGATTTTGTCGGGAGCGCTTCGTAAGGGAGGTCAAACCTCCATGAAGCGAATCGCGCCCTGCCTCGGATTTTTTGGAGAATCGGGGCTTTAGGGCTGGACTGTGGCGTGGTACTGGCGTCGCTATCGACCGCCCCGGGATCGTAGTGGCCCGTGGCGGAACAACTTTGATTTTCTGCTTGTTTGGCTGTCCACCCGGAAGCCATCCTGGTCTTCCTGCCCGAATTGCACGGGTGCTCGCGTCGCTGTCCGCGGCGGGGCCTGCGCCCTCAGCCTCGGCGGCGGCGGCTGCCTTTTCAAGCTGGAGGTGCGCGAGTTCGGTGGTGGAGAGCTCGAAGTCTGATCACTAAGCTCATCGTCGTCAAGCGCGTTCGGGTTGACGACGTAACCCACAACTGCTTTGGTGCTTGCGTCGCTATCCGCACCAGGATCATCCTTGCCGGCGCGCTCTTCATCGTCGGTGTCGGCGCTATCCTCCTCTTTGAGCACGATGTCTTATCGTCATCACCCACTTCGCTCTCTGCGTCGGCGCCATCAAGCTCGCCCTCGTCGGCGTCGCTGAATTCTTTGGGTGGGATGCTCTGATCATGGCTGCTTCCATGAGTGCTAAGGCAAGGTCTGAGTTTTCCGGCAACATGTACAATTTCGGGACCATACCGCACGACAATATCTACCTCCACCTGCTGGTAAATAAGTGGAATCAAAATCAGGAATTCCGCGCTAAAGACACGCTTCCAGGAGTCGGGAAGCCGATCCCCGACGAGCGGCCTTGAAACATAAACTTAGTTCGCTTCGAAAGGTACCAAGGAGGGACGCACTGTCGGAGAAGCCGAACAACCTGAAGGAGGTTGGCATACCAGTTCTTGTTCGCGATATCATTTCCAGACTGTGTTTCCCGCAGCCCAAGAATTCCGGCCAGAAAATTATCGGCAAGGCAGTCCACTCCGATGTAGTCGCAGGGGGTTTCCTCCACATCAGACTCCAGTCCAAGATCTTTCAAGATTAGTAACAATTTCTCGCATAATTTCCCCACGATGTAATCATTGGCATCCCCAGCGTTGTGCCAAAACGAGGGCAACTCCAAAATTCCGCCCAGGTATCTGATGGAAAGAGCACCTGAAAATTTAGACGGCCCCCTGGTGTAACAGTATCAAGGCTGTCGTGAGAATAAAAGAAACACGTCTGCTCACTCAGAGTCATACGCGACCAGTAGTTGTTCCACTACGCTCACCGCGCCGATTGTCGGGGAACTGCAGGTCAGTTCTCGTATGAACATTGCTCCACAATAGTGGAAATATCGCCGTTGCTGAGAGACAGAGCCGAGAACTGGCGCCAAAAGGACCATTCTCTCGTGTCCAATGGAACATCAGGACGGTCCCATAAGGTAGCAATCTTCTCCTCGCAATTCTCAACCCTCCGAATATATTTGGAGCGGATGAAGTAAGATCGTAGTCCCGGAAAGCGGGTAGTGAGCATGATTATGCTCTTGAATGCCTGGATCTGAGTTGTGGCAGATTCGTTCCTTCGAGGGACCGGGATCGATCAATGTATTCATGGACCGAAGAAAAATAAACATACGGAAGTGCGTACTTGATCAAGGCTTTGCAGTCTTTCTCAAGTTCGAGCACTTTCGAGCTCGAATGTGTGGGCTCCTGAGTTCGTCCAAAAGCGACTCTCGCTGCTCTCCGCTTCCGAATGATCGCGAATGCGGCCAGCGAGGATGTTGGGACCAAGACCGAGTCTGTGAGCAGCACGATTTGCCTGCCTCTCCAGATGTTCACCCAGGTAGGAGTAAACGGCATTTAGAGTCCTCCCAGTCATCGGCGCCGAAGATGATCCGAGCACAAGGGCATTATTTCTTGATTTCCGAGCAAGAGCCGTCGAGGGGCCAGCACAGATGAGGGCCAAGGGAGGTACGGTAGAGTCCATGGTGTGAGCAATGTCCGAGGCGGTGGGTTTGGAACCACATGAAGTCCTCCACAGCAGTTGCGACAAGAATAGCAGTGGAAGGCTGTGTACATTCATCCCGCCAGCTGTCAGTGGGTTCTCACGGACAGTATTCAAACGGCTCATCGAAGATTTAGCAGAACTGTGCTGACAATCTTCGAACTGCGATCTTGAACGGCGTCCGTGATAACAACTTGACTTGCTGCTCGGATAATGACTCAGTACTTGCTCAGTACTAGTAGTTCAACTGCGGAGAAGTTGCGAGGACCCTAGAGATGGCGCGACTAAGCCAGAAAGCACTTCGGACAGCCAGATGTAGTTGAATTGTTTGGTGGGCCGTCGACTGGTGGTTTTTCTTCTTGACGCGTTCAAGATCCGACTCATCATTCGATCATGATGATCCGAGTCGTGACGGGTCAAAAGCTCTCGGCCGTTGCCGGCGCTCCTCCGAGTCAGTCCTCACCTTTCGCTATACGACGTGCGGATGCCTTGTTGAAATTTCTCCTTCCCTCTCTTACTTATGTTTGTGAAAAATTTAAATATTGGAATTTTGCCGCGGCACGTGCCTTCCGGAAGCGGATGCCGGATTGATGCCGGACGACGCCGCCATGCTCGTTCTGGCCTCCGTCTGAACATCCATGCGCCCACGCCCCCTCATTCATTTTCACCCGACACTCATTCATGCACGTTCATTCACTCATTTATTCCACTCGGCATCCGGTTCGCCTTACACATCCATCCCATCCCATCCCATCCCGTCCCATCCCACATACACGGCTATCCCGCCAGCCGTAGGAATTTGACGGGTTTGATGGCCGTCGGGATCCAACAGATTTTTCATTGGAATCCGTCAGAGGTGCAGATAATTGGATTCCAATGGGTTCACCAGAGAGAGGCTGGAGTCGAAAGACGGAATCTCAAGGCCTACACTGAGGAAGAAAAGTAGGGTCAGAAGATTAATTTTGAAGCAAAAGGATGGGCGACAAGAGGAATTGAACACACGACCGCCAGACGACATTCTAAACCGAGTACTGCATACATAACCACTCCGGCATAAACACTTTATAAGACGGGCCGATCTTAAGGTTAAGTTAATAATTCAAAGATGTTACCTATTAGCAACTTACTAAATATCACTTGGCTTCGTTGCTCGTGATTAATACACCATACACAAATGTGCGGCTCTTTTAGAAGACTGGTAATTATTGAAAACAATGTGGACACTAAGCAATTTATACTCGGGGAAACAACCTACCGGGTACCATTGGTCAGCCTCAACGACATCTGGAACGCGCGAACCCGTCTAAGGGACCTCGAAGGGGGTGTGTGTTGGAGAATCAAGCCGAAGCTCATTTCAACAGGGGGTGGCAAATGGCCGAAGCACCAAAGTGGGAAAATGAATGAGAAGAACAGCAGTCCGTGAGGCGCGCAGGATGTCAGAGGCTGAGGATGTCGCGCGGAAGCCTCGCGCATCAAATGATGCGCGCTCATAGTCACGTGTATTTACCATTGGAATTTGAGAGGCAGACATCGCGTCGGTAGGTGGATCAGCAAAATCTGATCATTGAATCATTGGATTTCGCTAATCTGCACCTCTGACGGTGTCCAGTACTTCCCCCTTAGGAAACCAAGCAACAAACCGTTGGATTCCAACGGGCCATCAATCCTATCAAATTCCAACGGCTGCCGGGATAGCCGTGTACACATAAAAGCCTGTACATAACATAGCACCTCTCTTACTGTAGACTGTAATATTTATTTCGCCTTCGCATGACGTATTCGAAAGAAATGCCCGATTTGGACGCGGGCGGTTAGGTGTTTGTGCGTGCTTTGCTGAACGTCCCTAGAACGCCCCCTCCATCAAAGCCAGAGGTCGTTGTCGAGCGTCACGGTGCCGGGAACTTGTGGACCCATGCATACCCGCCGCCTTTTCGCGCTCGGCCTTTTTCTGGTTGTGCCTTCGTATCTTTATCATACGCTCGTTGTGGCACTGCATGCAGTAGATGCCCTGGCTGGTCTTTGCAAAGACCAGTTCATCGATTTGGTTCATGCAGACCCTGCATTTGAAGCATCTGACATGGTAGGAATCGTCGCCGGTCATGATTGCCTCGTCGAGAATGGGATCACGGCAGACTGTGCAGCTGTACGAGCAGTGTGCACAGATAGGGGAACCATCGGAGAGCAGGAGGAGATTTGTGTCTGCGGTGACTTGCTCCCCGCACTTTGCGCATTTGAAGCAGTCGACGTGGAAGAAGGATTGGCTGATGAAGCGGATCAGCGCTGGTGGGAGAGAAGGATGAGGACGGACCCAAAAGCGACTACGAGGCCGCCCTGTTCTGTTGCGGCGGGGCGGTTGCATCCGGGACAGAGGGCATCGTCGACGTCAGAATCCCTGCGGTGGTATGTCGTGAGCGTGTAATCCGGTTTTTTCGGCGCCGTTTCGACGTCCTGTGCCGCGAGTCGGGCGTCCAGATTCGCATCGTAGTCCCGGTCATCATCATCCTCATCGTGGAGTGTGCCCATGAGGGACACGCCGGGGTCGACCCCCATAATTGCCCGGGTACTCGTGTCGCTGTCTGCGCCGGTATCATCAGGCTCGTCTTCATCGGCGTAGGCGCCGGGGACCTCGAGCGGGACCCCTGACTGCCGCCACTCGCGTAGCTGTCTGCACCGGACTCTTCGCCTTCAAGCTCGCCCTCATTGACGTCGCTGATTTCTCTAGGCGAGATGCCCTCATTATCGCTAATTCCAGGATCACTAAGGCAGGGTCTGAGTTTTAGGAAAATATTAACAACATTGGACTGTACCGCACGACGATATCCACCTCCACCGGCTCGTAGACAAGTGGAATCAAATTTAAGAATTCCGCGCTAAAGACACGCTTCCAGGAGTCGGGAAGCCGATCCTCAACGAGCGGCCTTGAAGCATACACTTAGTTCGCCTCTAAGTAACAAGGAGAGACGTACTGTCGGAGAAGCCGAACAACCTGACAGAGATTGGCATACCAGGTCTTGTTCGCGATATCATTTTCACACTGTATCCCCCCGGCCAGGCCAAAAATTCCAACCAAAGAATTATCCGCAAGGCAATCGACTCCCAGGTAGTCGCAGGGTGCTTCATCTACATCCCGTTTTTCCAGTCCAAGATCTTGCAAGATTAGTAACAGTTTTGCGCAGAGTTTCCCCACGATGTAATCATTGGCATCCCCGGCATTGTGCCAAAACGAGGGCAACTCCAAAATTCCACCCAAGTACCTAATGGAAAGGGCGCCGGAAAATTTGGAAGGTCCCCTGAGGTAACAAAATCAGGGTCATGGTGGGAATGGAAAAAAACATCATTGCTCACTCAGAGTCATACGCGACCAGTAGTTGCTCCACTACGCTCACCGCGCCGATTGTCGGACAGCTGCAGGTCAGCTCTCGTATTGAACATTGCTCCACCATAGCGGAAATATCCCCGTTGCTGAGAGACAGAGCGGAGAACTGGCGCCAAAAGGACCATTCTCTCGTGTCCAATGGAACATCAGGACGGTCCCATAAGGTAGCAATCTTCTCCTCGCAATTCTCAACCCTCCGAATATATTTGGAGCGGATGAAGTAAGATCGTAGTCCCGGAAAGCGGGTAGTGAGCATGATTATGCTCTTGAATGCCTGGATCTGAGTTGTGGCAGATTCGTTCCTTCGAGGGACCGGGATCGATCAATGTATTCATGGACGAAAGGAAAAGAAACATACGGAAGTGCGTACTTGATCAAGGCTTTGCAGTCTTTCTCAAGTTCGAGCACTATCGAGCTCGAGTATGGGCTCCTGAGTTCGTCCAAAAATGACTCTCTCTGCTCTCCCCTCGCGAAATAATCACGAATTCGGGCAGCGAGGATGTTGGGACCAAGACCGAGTCTGTGAGCAGCACGATTTGCCTGCCTCTCCAGATGTTCACCCAGGTAGGAGTAAACGGCATTTAGAGTCCTCCCAGTCATCGGCGCCGAAGATGATCCAGCACAAGGGCATTATTTCTTGATTTCCGAGCAAGAGCCGTCGAGGGGCCAGCACAGATGAGGGCCAAGGGAGTTGCGGGAGGGTCCATAGTGTGAGTAATTCCAAGGCGGTGAGTTCGGAACCACATAAAGTCCTCCACAGCAGTTGCGACAAGGGTAGCGCAGAAGGCTGTGTACATTCATCCCGCCAGCTGTCAGTGGGTTCTCACGGATATTGAACAGCTCATCGAAGATTTAGCAGAACTGATAATCCTAGGGCAGTGATCTCGAGATCTTGAGAGTCCGTGATAACAGCCTGGCTGCTCAAGCTCTAAAGGTTGAGCGAAGGTCGTGATGGTGCTGGATCAAAAGCTCTCGGCTTTTGCCGCCGCTCAGTCCTCACCTCCGTTACGATGTCGCTCATGCGGATGCCTTGCTCAATGTTCTTCGCCGAAGTCCAAATCCATTCGACACTTGTTGTGCGGCAACCTCAATTTCGATATGGCGGGCGAGACGAGACGATATGGCGTTTTAGAATAAACTGTGTTGGGCGAGATGATCTGGGCTGCACTGCCCAGACATCGGCGAGCGAAGGCTTAAAGGCTCGGAGGCGGATAGTAAGGCCGCATAATGTACATTTACACTCGCAGTTTATTCGTACAGTCCCAAATCCTATTTTTAAAAAGAAATCAGCATGTATAGAGGTATAGCGACGCCAACGAAGCCCACCTTGTCAATGAGTCGCTTAGCAATCGGGTGGAACCCAGCCTTGTGCATCGCCCAAGTCTCCAACGCGAGCGCCGAATTAACCTGTCTCCCAGTCAGCCTCCAAATATTCACGCTATAAAGAGGAAGAGATCGACCTTGAAAACCGCCTTGAAAATCGGCCGGCAGAACTTCATGCGGCCCTTGATGACGCCCGTCCCGTCCGCGCCGACGACCCACTTGGCCGCCTCGGGCGCAAAGTGCACGGCCGCGTCGGACGTGGGCGGGCGAGCGCGAGCACGTAGAAGCGCAGGCGGATCTCGGCGTTCGGGGAGCTGGAGAGGGCGTACAGCGTGCCGAGGTGCGTGATGTGCGCAGGGGAGCGCCGGCAGCGCCTGCAGGCGCTCCAAGGAACACGACTATCGAAGTATGTGTATCAGGCGGATTAAGCAGGATGGATAAAGAGGCGACGCACTGATCTGGTTCGCATTGAACCCATCGAGGTCGGCCTTCGTGAACTCGCCGTGTCCGCGCTCGCGCGCGCAGCGTCCCAGCGGTCCGCGAGCGCATACGCCGCCTGCGCAGCGTCGCGTCGTACGTCATCTCCACGGGCAGCTTCAGCCCCTCGCCGTATAACCACGCCTATCGTCCGTATAGCCGAGAAGTAAGGTGTGCGGATGGGAAAGCTGCGCACCTGCCAGTCGACACTGTCGAGCAGAGCCACCTTCTCGGGCCCGCCATGCTTCGCGTAGTACTCGTAGAGGTGCGCCTTCCACTGCTGCGTGTGATGCTCGTCCCGATGAACGTGTTCACGTAGTCCTTCACGTACGGGAGGAACACCTCCAGCCCACCGAGCGTGCGTTCTGGCGGCGCGTCAAAAAACGAGTCTCGCGCAGGGAGCGGGCGTACCGAGGTGCAGAATGAGGTTCGCGCCCTTCTCGTACGGCACCGCGAATACGCGTCGTCCGGGTCCTCGCCGCTCGCGAAGTCGATGACGAGCCGTGGTAGCGCGGCGTGTCGGTGTACCGCGCGAGATCATCCACGAGCGCTTTGGCGCCGATGATGAACGAGAACCCGCGCGCCGCAGGCGAGTCGTGCAGGACCTGGAGCAGCAGGCGCTCCATGTACACCGTCCATCTGCGGGCGTTAGTGCGAGTATAAGGCATCGATGACAAGTAGCGTACCCCTCGTTGAGCCAGAAGTGCGTTGCGTGCGCGTGCCTGCGTAGGATTTGAGTGTCGGCGCACGGGGAAGTAGAAAGAGCCGTACGTGACACCATTCCCAAACCAAGAGTGGGTAGCCTCGTGGACCACGACGTCGACGAGGGTACGGTCGCCCGTTAGAAGGGCTATCATGCGATTGATAAGTAGCCGATCCTAAAAGAGAGGAGCAGCCCTACTCGGTGTCAAGAACGACAGACACGCATTTTCCTGCGTATCGATGTTACCAGAAGTTGAGGCGCACGAGAACGAGCTCACCATTCCTCCGTAGGGAAACGAGGGCGGAAGGACCAGGAGATCATAAGTTCCGAATTTGTAGGGCGTGACGATCTTCTCTTCTGCTGCAGGAACCTGCACGAACGAACGGAGACCCTTCAACCTCGTGATATAACGGAGAAAACGCGGCGACGCACCTAGCCGTATCCTCGCTGAACTCCCAATACGCCGCATCGATCAGCTCCGGCTCTGCCCAGATCCCCGTCCGCCATGCTTGTCCTCGAATTGGGGGAAAGGCCGGTAGCGACGTTGCCGCAGGCGATCGCAAGGAGGTACGAAGGAATAGGGACCGGCTCGAGTGGGGATGAGTATCGTATGAGCTAGAAGGAGCGCAAAACGTACTTGGTCATACGTGTACTTGACGATATCCTTCCCGATGACCTTCCCATCATGTGCAGGGCCGTCGGAGGGGGGCGATACGCGGATGGCGGAGAGAGAACGGGCAGAAGGAGCTACGGTGGCCGAGTAGGTCTAAAACGAATAGGTTTGCTGAATCGTATATTTTGCAAAGCGTACAATCTTGACTGACGGGCTGTCTGTCGAGGAGATCAGAATTGCTCAAGTTGTGCGCGGAATCTCACCTTGCACCGGCGCAAGAGCGCGGCGTAAATCGGCTGGCACTGGCTGAAGAGATACGGGAACTGCTTGCCCTGCGTCTGCCTAGCCACCGTAAGCACCCATAGACATCCCGTACATAACCGCGCAGTACTCTTTTTCGAGCCACTGGAGCGCCGTGCAGTCCTTCGTCGTCTTGTAGAACACAGTGACGTCGACCGATGTCCCGGATTTCAAGCCCTTCGGGAGGGAAACATGCAGCGCCGACCTCATTACTTCATGCTTGGGCTTGACCGCGAACTAGATCGCAGATGAACGCCGGTCGTGTGCAGTGGGATATTTTCGTACCGGAACCGCGGAGCCCTTCACTTCGGCGCCAGTAACATCCAGATCGCCCGTGTCGAATCTGGCACAGCTGGTGAAAACAAATTCGCTGCGATGCGCGTGCACTTCTCACATAGCCTCCTCGACGCCGTCGAGAAGCACATTCATGCGATGGGTCGCAGAGCCGGATACGATTTGCGCGGCGAAGTCAACCGACCAGTCAAAAGTTACATGTTCCGATGCAATTTGCCAGTAGTTGGACTGCGTGGTGGGATCCAAGTCGAGCATTGCAATCCGAGTTCTGGATGAGATGAAGCGACTCCCCAATTCGGACAAACATCATCGATCAATCCAAAATATGATTATCTACGCGACGCGACGCGCTGGTCTCAAAAGCGTACTACCACGATCCAGGTACTCTCTCTTTATTCTTTACTACTTGTAGACCGCTCGCGCAAGTCTTGCCCAGTCTTACTGTTACTCAGAAATCGATCGCTATGATCATCGAGTCCAGATCCAAATCATTCATCCATCCATCCATTCACTATATACTGACTCTCCTCGCTCATGCGTAGCTTCGGGTCTGCATATTGGATTGATCTTTCGCCAGGGATGGTACCAAGTTCTAATTCGGCGTGGACGTCGCTGCATTGGGACATTCAAGAGCAAGACACCTTAGCAAGGCGTCACGGTAGGGCTCCCCACCGTAACCAGGAACGCAAACACGCAATTCGAGGATGGCAAACCGTAGCCAACAATCCAAAGGCTCCATACGAGAAGCGGTGATCGGGCAGAGGAACGAGGAATCAGGAGGAAAGAGTGATGAAACTTTAGAAGGGGATCGGGCAAATTTAATTAGGTAGAGATTAAGTAGTTGTACATCCTATGCCGAATCGATCAGGGCACTGTGAAGCTCGACGCAGGTCCCACTAGCCCGTCACAGGTATGTCCATTCGACAATGTTGTCCCCTCTCCCCCGCCGCTTCTCCAGGGCTTCATCGATCTGGGTGCGTACTCTGGGCTCCAGAGTCGTCAAATCCAGACCGGGCGGTAAGCCCGCCGCAATACGCGAAAGCGTGTCGTTCAGCGCGGAGTTCTGTGTCCGGAGCGCGGCCATGCGCCGCAGCATCCGCGCCCCAATGGCCACAAGCACGACAACCACCTCCATTCGCCCACCGCTCCGCGCCGCGCGCGACACCTGGTCCGCCCACTACGCTGCGGATGCGTCAGAGGGCTCCGGGTCGGGCGGGGCCTCTGCGCACGCGCGCACGCCCAGGGCCGCAGTCCCGCGAATGTAGTCCCACATCAGGTAGAACGGTACGCCGGGATGCGCGTACATGAAGTAGATTTTGTGCGTGCACCACGTGAGAATGTGCAGCTCGTAGTCGTGGTGGACAAGGGCGTGTACGAATGAGCTGTCTCGTACGCTAGAGAGGGTGTGCTCCGGCGCTGATGTAAACTGTCAGGATAAATTTTCTGGGTGCGCTTTTACACGCACCAAGAAGTAGAGGTCGGAGACGCGCGCAGATATGTCTGTGTCCGTGGACGCGCCAGTCGAGGGACTGACACTTCACAGAGCAATAGTTGGTCTGGCGGCAAGAAGAACACCGTTTGATTTCGTTGCGCCTGCAGAGCCGTCCACACTGCGAATCCGTTAGATACAGATGCGTCGCAAATAGTCAGTTGCGAACACGCACGTCCATGTTATCGCATCCTCTGATCGATTGGTATGCTCCTATGTCATACGCTTGAAAGGTGGAGACCCTCTGAGTTGCCAGCTTGTTGAATTGTTCCCACATGGTAGACAATTCTACGTCCTGGAAGTCGAGGGCAGGAAACAGTCGATCTCCGTTTGCGGGGACCAGACGCTGCCTGTCTGTTAGAAGGCCGGAGAGGGCCTTCAAAACGGAATAGGACCACACAGATGGCGGGAGAACCGTCTCCAGTAGACGCCGAAGGGACTGGTTCCAGTGAATGCCCTCGCGCTGTGCACATGTTGTGATGAGCGCGATTAATTTATTGGATTCCAGCGCCTCAGCCACCGCAGTGTAGCTCGGGAAGGCGTCGAATGCTCGCAGCAGCAGCGTGAAGCACATGGCGACGATCTCCACCGTCTCCTCAGATGACGAGGTGGCATAATGGCATGCGACGTTCGTCACAGCCTTAATAATCCCGTGATCCAGGAGGGCCCTGTGCAGAGGGCCGCCGTGGTCATTGCGTTCCACCAACATGCCCAGCATCCCCGAAAGCTGGAAGAATAGATACAAAGGCGTCGGTTGTGGCATGGCATGAGCGATATGCCGAAGGACGAGCGCAGCGAAATCATCGACTGTGCCCACACCTTCCAGATACTCCCGGAAATTGGAAGGCTGCCCGGAATTGGTGTCGTTGCCGAGGAAGCGAACAACATCCGAATGAGCGACGGTGTTTCTCCCGGGAGTCGGGGGAAGAGTAATCCGCCATGCCCGCCCACCGAAGACCCGGATACCCGGTGGCATGTTCGCGAGCGGCACAGCGGTTGAGTTTGTCAGAATCTCTATGATGCTGCGCATGTATAGACTGTAGGCGTCCACTTCCGACAGCGGGATGATTCCTTGGACTGTCTCCCTGTAGGTGTCGAGCCAATTAATCCATTTCCAGATGCGCGGCCAAAGGAGCGAGAGAACTCCGTCCGGCCAGCGAAACCCGGCCGCCCAAAGCTGAGTGGTTCCCTGAAGCGCCAGCAGAGCCCGATTGATCGGCGATACATGGTCCGTCCAAGAATCTAGCTGAGCGGCGGTAGGGATCCCAGCTGGATCGAGATTCGAGTAGTAAACGGGCAGAAATAAGGCCGGGTCTGAATGCGGCCTTTTCTTCAGAAAGTCCATCAATTTTTGGAAGTCTGTCAAAGAGCCATTCAAGGCTGGCGATGCATATCTCTGCAAACGAAATCAGATATATTTGCATTGCGTCGGAAAGGTCGGGAATCCCTTGCCTTGTATGATATCGGGAGCGTGGATATGTTGCCGGGACGCAGATCAGGGTGCATTAATGATTAAACGCAGACTCAAATTTCAATGGCTCACGACGCGAAGAGACGTGTGACACTGTTGATCCGAAGATAGGGGCTGCAAGCATGTCTCATTTGCGCCGTGGCAATATGCGGACGCGCATTCGCACTCAGGCAGAAAGACTCACACAACGACTCAAATCCAAACTAAATCATCAATTCACACTATCTACTCCTGGACCGCATCTACTCTCTGCTCCGCATCTACCGCGCCCTATCTTGAGATCTTGCGGGGGTTTTTGTGCGCCTGCTGCGTCTTGTTCGTGGTGTTTTATTGATGTTTTTGAGTTTTGCGGCGTTTTGAGGATTGCGGGGCAAGAAGGGGATCCAAAGAGCCACCGGGGCGTAAGAACGAGACAAGAAAAGAAACCGAAACCAGAAACCGAAACCCAAGAGCTTGTTCGTGTCCGTGTCCGTGTCCGTATCCGTATCCGTGTCGCGTGCGGGGGTCCAGGCCGTGCTTGACGAGTGCTTGAGAATGTCCATGTCCGTGTCCGATGCCGGGTTGATCGTCTCGCGCGCGGGGGTCCAGGCCGTGCTTGACGTGTGTGCTTGAGGGTGTCCGTATCCGTAGCCGATGCCGGGTTGACCGTGTCGCGCGCGGGTGTCCAAGCCGCGCGCGAGTGAGTAGGAGGGTGTCCGAGCCGAACGAGCCAGTACCGGGGTAGACCGAGTCGCGCGCGGGGGTCCAGGCCGCGTTTGACGAGTGTGGGGAGTGTCGATAGACTGAGCCGGGTGCCGGGGTGACCGTAAAGAGAGGAGAGGGTGTCCGGAACGAGATGCCGCGTGCCGAAATGCGACCGGGGTAGCGGGAAGAAAGAGTGGGGGGAGGGCGGAGAGAGGGAAGGGGGCGGTACAGGGGTGTCCGGGACGAGGGGCCATTTGCCGATGTATGCAACCGTGTTGTCCGAGCGCGAGGCCCAGACCGAAGAGGAATCAAAGCCCCTATGCAAAAATGAAACCCCTAATCATGCGTAGTCCTCGAGCGAGACGACGTCCGACCAGTGGTCTGCGTCGTCGCCGTCGCCGTCATCCACACCACCCCGAAGCGCCTGCAGCTCCGCGAGGCTCGACAGCCCGAGCCACAGCGGTGAGTCAAGCCCGGCCTCCAGCGCGTCGAGTACGGACATTAGTGAGCCCGCGGATGTCGAGCTCGACACGGAGAGCGACGGCAGCGAGGTGTCGAGTATTTCCGGCGCGGCTTGCTCCTCTCGGGTGCGTAGCATGATCTCAGACGCCTCTATCTCGGCCTCGTCCTCGTCGGCATCACCTATAACGAACAGAACGTGTTCGTTGCTCCACAGCGGCGCTACGGGCACCGCGGGCGCTATGGGGTCCTCTCGCGTACGAAGCGCGATCTTCGTCTCGTCCTCGTTCTCGTCGTCGTCCTCGATGACGAACCGGACATGTACGTCGCCCCACAGCAGCGCCACGGGCACCGCGAGTGCTGCGGGAGCTGCGGCCGTGCACGCGCGTTCGAGGCGCTCTTGGAGGGAGAGGCGTGCGGGGGCGGAAACGTGACGCGTGAGAGAAGTGGTGGGGGACGATGCAGGAGGAGGCGGGGGCGGTGGGGTAGGCAGCGAACGGCGCCGACGGTCCTTGACCTTCTCGGAGAAAATGCGCGCCTCCTCCAGCTGATGCGCTTTCTCGTGCTCCCATTCGGACGAGCAGGGGCCAGCGACCTTGGCATCGACGGCGGGGACGGGCTTGTCGACGGGCTGAACGGGCGGTGCGACGGGCACATTGATCACCGTGAGCTTCCGCGTGATGGGTGCGAGCGGTGGGAGCGGGGGAGGAGAGGCGGCGGCGAGCTGCGGGCGGCGTGGTGCGTTCGGGTGCGCGCGGAGGTTCTCTTTGTGCATGGGAGCCTTGCGGTTGAGGAGAGCCTGGCCATGCACGCGCTTGGAAAGATTGGTGACTTGCTTCAAAGGTACGAGCATCGCGCGAGTGTCCGTATCCTTCCGTACCGCGCCTATCTTGACGGATTCCTCCTTGTACACACAGTCGTCGCGATCGTCCGGCGGGGGGTGATTATTGTCCGCGGGATGACGAGTGTAGTAGCGACGACATGCATGGGCGCGACGGGGGCGACTGCAGCCGAGAGCGCCATGGATGCGATGGCCAAGGCGGGCACGCCAGCCATGTCGGGCTTGAAGGT
>JARKIE010000793.1:0-24362 GCA_029378255.1 Mycena rosella
TATGTACAACATGATCTCACAGATTCGTCTTTTCAGAAACCAGTGAAATGCCTTATTCCGCAGAATCAACCAGAAGCGTATGGTTTCAAGTATGCAGATCCTCATGAAATTCACAAAGGTTCATGCTAGGATTTTATTTGGAGTCATTTGGCCTAAAAATGACCCCAAACACCCATCGGACATTTATTTTGTCCACTTAGTGTAGATCTGGGAAAGCGCCCACGGATCCGACGACCCATCAAGGCGGCGATCCAGAAATATAGATCTGATTCTGAGCTGTGGGGGACTGGATTATTTAGGGTATTATGACGGACAATAGAAAATCAACTGTACAAGGATTTATTCATAGACAAGTTATAGTGCAATGTTTTTGAACTTGAACGGTTCAACTTCAACATTGATCCGATGATCAGACTGATTCGGCCACAACACCCGTCGCTTCTCACCACCAGTTGCCACCTTCGAGTGTCTGCCTCTCCTCCCATATGTCCCTTTTAAGCATCCCTCCAGAGCTACGCTCCATCATCTTTAACCTCTGCTTCCCACCTCTCCAAACGCCTGTCCAAATAATCCCATACCGTGCTTCCCTGCCTGGCTGCCGCCTCAATCTCCCTCTAGCGCTCTACTGTATATGCAGGCTCATAACCTCTGAGATCGAGCCACTCCCCGTCATGCTTCGGCGCCTCGACTTCACCTACATCATTCAAGGCTCATTGATCCACCGCTCCTGGCGCCCAGAGTACGGCGTGAAGCACGACGACGACCCCGAGCATTTTGCATTCATCATGCGCTTCGCAGAGCGTGTGCGCCTCGTGGGCTCCGGCCCCATCCGTTCTCGCGGCCGCGGGTTGTCTTCGGCCATGCGCATCCTTCGACCAGGCCCTGCGTGCGCGCTGCGCGTGCTGGAGGTCCAGCCGCGCGCGTGGCGGAAGTGGTTTGTTTCTCGGATTATGCTGGAGAACCTGGGCCCGCTGACGACGCATCCCGACGTCGCCGCGCGGCTCGAGGTGCGGCTCATTCGGGACGCGGACGACCCGCTCGAGAGCGTCGAGGAGGTCAAGGCACGGCTGCGGGCGTATCAGGCCCGCAGGGATGCGATCCCTGTGGGGAAGTCGTCTGGGCCCATCTCTGTGAATTTGGCAGACCTCGATGGGCCGGTGTCCCATGCGAAGACGAATATTCGCCAGATTGAAGCGTGGTTGAAGCGGTTTCAAGAAGTGCGCGGCGCGGATGTCGCACAGCGCGCGCAGACGAAGGGTCCGTTGGGCGGATACAATGACTCGGACGATTCAGAGTAGTGGTCAGTATGTATCAGGGATCCTCGAGCATCTAGAACTAATACCACTCGTCCTTCTAGCACTATTCTCGTAGTCGGAGGAAGCCTCCCCGGCGTTTCTGATGAAATCTTTCATCGATTATAAACCTTGCAGAAAACGCCGCCTCACGGCAGTCTACGACAGCTCACGGCCCTTCATGGCCCAGTGCACGTCTTGTGCTTACAGGATGACGGCGTAATTGTTCCGATCTGTTTTAGCGGCAGCAATTTACAACATCCCCACTGCGCGTAGCTGATAGTTCCGTGAGGCAGCATATTCGCATGGTATAATGTCTTAATGTGCAGGGACACCGCTCAAGTTGAGCAAGCATCAATCTGCACCAATATTAATGAAGTCCGCCACGCAAGTTTCAATTTTTTAAGCTTGAAAGACCAAGCTTGGGCCGTTGCGGGGCTTCCGGAAAGTAATTGATCGTCGCTCGTGGGAACATCAACCACACTATCTTACCATCTCGCTGTGCCTGGGGCGGACTGAACCGCGCGGAATCTACAGATCCTTGACACCAAGGGGAATTGCAAGAGACCGAGTGCTACGACAACGGAGCCAGGAGGCTAGGAGGATTCGCCTCGAAAGCTGTGGAAACCGTCCAAGAGGGTTCTGAACTGTCCTGATCAGCGAGGCCGGCGAAAAAAATGCCTATCGCATCATTCAATTCCCCGGACCCGGGACCAGGACCTCGCGCTCATCACCCGATAAGTAACTGGCGGCATCAGTTGCCCTCACTTATCCATACATACATATGTGGACCAGGACCGACGCTTTCTGTTTACTCCCCCAATGTCTCTTCTCCGCGATGTCCTCAAACGGAACCAAAAGTCCGGCCCCAAGGCTGATGGCTTCGAGGGTATTCTGGCTCTGCCAACATCCTCCAGACGTAGCGTCAAAAGTTATGCGTCCTCCATTAAATCGTCTGGGGGCGCGTCGATCCGGTCCCTCGCGGAGTCGATGATGAGTTTTTACAGCATGATGACCTCCGGTGGAACGCGCATTCCCAAGCGCAGGCGTCCTGATTTCTCGAGACTCGGTGCGTTTGCTATGTCCTTTTTTCTTTCTTCGCCGACTGATTGAGCACGGTTTCAGGTGTACCGGAATGGTTCGCAGAGGATCCGCCGCCGCCGCCCCTGATGCCGGGAACAGCCCCAGCGTCTCCGATACCCATTGTGTACACCCGGGGCATCGCTGGCGTACTTCATTCGCGATACGACGGCGACACACCCTGGCTAGGCCTTGTGGTCTACAGCCATGCCCGCCCGGACTCGATCATGCCAATGTACCACAATGCTGGCAAGTCCATTGGACCTGGAAATCGAATGCGCTGGTCTGATCCTTCAAAAAAGCCAAGGTCGTCGGCGAGGTCCGCCTCGTGGTCAAGTCCTCAATGAAGCTTTCTAGCATCGACGTCTGGGTGTGTCCTCCCTCTCCGACCTATTTCGTATGTTCTTAGAGGATGATATCAGGTCACAGTCAAGTCTGACAGCGTTCTTGACCTTTACAAACCCCCGATTGCGGCCATGACGGTAAATGTGTGGAATCGGAGGAAAGGCGACCCAAGATCGGCGACGCCGGGCGCTCCTCCTCATAAAGGGAAATTCCCCAAGGGCACCTACGTCTTTCCGTTCGATTTTCCGGCTTTGCTAGAGGACACAGTCGTTCAACACCCAGACGATACGAAAAGAAGGGTGTGTGTCTTGCTTATGTTCCCATTAACACCACCTTGAATCTTCCCGGATGGTAGAACAAAGCCCGCCTGCCCATGCCTCGTATGTCCCGCTCCTTATTTATTTTCCTGCCCAATTGACCCGCCATAGCATCATATCACATTTCCATGCTCACTGGCTTCTCGGGCAACATCCAGTACACTGTCGGTGTCAACATCGTAGACGACGGCCTCGGCGGTATCGACGACGAGTTCGACATGCCTTTTCAATACCTACCGCTCTGCAAGCCCCTGCCGCGTGTACCGACGCCGTTCCCATACATTCCCACCCGGGAGGACTGGCCCCTCAGCCGGGAGGTCGTAGGCGGGTGGACGCTGACGCCATTCGGGGGCAGAGGCCGCCTCGGAGAGGAAGCCGTGGAGATCGAAGGCATTGTGCGTCTATACACCACTCTCGCATCTTACACGCCCTGACCCGTCGCAGCTCGGCGTGCAAGAGCCCGCGGTATACACCGCCGGCCAGACGCTCGAATTCTCCCTGCTCCTGTGGAGCAAGAATCCGCTCGCGCTCGAGGCGCTCGGCCAGCCCGGCGCTGTCGAGGTGGGCTTCTACAAGTCAGACATATTCGCGCAGAATGTGCTGCAGCCCCGGACGTCGTCGCGCAAGAATCGGTACCTCACCAAGCTCACGGCGGGGCGCATGTGGCGCACGGACGATGGGCGGCCGGCGGACGACGCGCCCGTGCCCGAAATCCAAATGGTGACGCTGCCCGACCCGCCTCCACCGGGCGCGGCGCCTGCAGCCACACCGTCGGCGCAGGCGGCTCAACACCGCGTTAAGGGCGCGCCGTCGTCCCGCTTCCAAGAGGTGCTGGCCGAGCCCGAGGAGGAGGAGAAGGAGGGCTCCGCTGCTGGTGGAAGCAAACAGGCTGCGCCCGATGGCTACGCCTCCCTCGGTGAGGTAGATGCTGCCCTAGCCACTCTTAATGTGGACGGCGAAGCGCCTTCTCAGGAAGCGGCCGCCGATGGCGACGCACCGGATGATGCTACCCTTCGGGAGGATGGGGAAGGCCTTGCCAGCGCCGAGGGCACAGTTCGCGCACCCTCGCCCACGCCCTCCATGGAAGACCCAGACGACATCGAAGGCGAGACGGACCACTTCGTGCGCCTCGACGGAGAGGTCCGCATCCCCGCGTGCAGCCACCCAAGTTTCCGCTACACGAACATGGGCCGCGAGGCGCGTGCCCTGCTATAATCGATCTATAACTCGCCTAACGTCCTCACAGTACGTGATGCACCTCATCATCACGCACCCGCAGTACCACCACATCTCGCCCAACGCGACCGGGCTCCTCGCGGAGTTCCCCGTGTGGTACGTCCTTGACCGCTTCACGCACCTTCCACAGGGTGCCGTGCGGCCTGGGACGGTGCAGACGGCGGAGGACCTCGCGAAGCTCCCTGTCAACGGGACCACCATCCCCGTGGGGCCCGACGCCATCCGTGCACCAGTGGCCGTCGGGGCGTACACAGAGGAAACGCGCCCCACAGCCAAGTTCACGCGCTACTTCGCGTTCTAGCTTGTTGTAACTAACGGGTTCGTCGATGGCTAGCATTTGGCGCTGCGCCAGCGTTTAACCTACTCATATGTTTTTCTAGGTTGGGGGCCCCGACGCCATCTGCGCGCCGGTGGCTGTCTGGGCAGACACGAAGGAGCGGCGCCCCACCGGCAGGCTCACGCGCCTCGCCACGTTCTAAATGAGCGTACCATTTGGCGACCGAGATGAATGTATCATTGTACGCACTGCTGGGTGGCCCGCTCGTTGTCTCCAGTTATCCACCTTAGCGGCGCGACCAAAAAGCCTCCATACCACGTATTCAGTTTTTCATTCTCTCCAAGTCTATATACTTATTGTAAAAAGTAAATCATACAAAAAGTGCCGCCGGATCTGCCAGCACTACATAGTACATCAATACAAAGGGTCCGTTGCAGTGACATCTGGGTATGCGAGTCTAAAAAGCCGTGCTTGTGCTCTCTCTGAGTCTATAGGAGTCGTAAGGTCGGGACGGAAACGAGATCGGGGAACGGAGACGAGGTCGGGACGGAAACGCATCATCGACATCGGGGAATCAGAGGTGCGCCGCGGCCGCGGCCTCGGACTCGATGCCCACAAGCCCCAGCATGTGGTCGACGATCTCCTGCGGCGTGGTGACGTGCCAGCTCGCGAGCGTGCGCTTGCTGCTGTGTCCCACGGCGGTGGTGAAGACACAGTCGGGCGCGATGGCGAGCTCGACGGGGGGCGCGCTGTCGCCCTCTGCGTCCACGAGCGTCACGGACAGCGGCGCCTCCATTGTCGCCTTGGTCGCGCCCGTGCCGAAGAGGATGAGCGCGCGGAACATGTCTTCGTCCGTCTGCGAGGTGGTCAGCTGGTGGTAGTGGAAGATCGAGGGCCGCATACCTTGTCGTCGCCGGCGCAGAAGATGAACTCGGCGTCGGGGTTCTTGTACAGCAGCCGCTTCACGATCTCGCCCTACACCCACACGCAGTTCAGTACCAGTACGCACAGGCGCGAACAGAGGGCGAAACAGACCTTGTTAACAGCAATCGGCCGCACTTCCAAGTTCTTCTTCCCCACCAAGACTAAACGAGCGTCAGCTCTGAATTGCAGAGAAGACCAGGAGAAGAACGGAAACGCACCCTCAATCGGGCGCTTATGCGCGAGGTTATTCTCGAGCAGGTCCTGGCACTGTCTGCACTGGAACTGCCCCCACTCCGGGTCCGCCCCGCGATAATGCCACGTAATCGAGCTCTTCTTCATCTCGATATGGCTCCCCGTCGTGCGCTCCGTATAATACCGGAACACCTCCTCCACCTCCCCCATCCACCCCATATCGAGCTTCTCTGTAAAGTTCACCCACGGCTGCGGCGGCCGCTCCGCCTCCCCCGCCGCCGCGTCCCCCTGCGGCTCGCGCACGAACCCCCCGTGCTCCGCGCTGAAGCCCACGCGCGTGAGGTGCCCGAGGTGCTGCTCGAGGAACTCGCCGTCGCGCCCCGAGATGATGTACACGATATTACGCGGGTCCGCCGACAGGCGCTCGAGCGCGTGGAGCGTCGCCGCCGTCGGCACCGCCATGCTCGGCGTCTTGACGATCGGCGCAAGCGTGCCCTGCGCCATGCCATATCAGTCTCCGTAACCTCGATACGGCGGAGGAAGAAGACATACGTCGTAGTCGAAGAAGAACAGCCGCTTCTTGGCGGCGTGGTACCGGCTCTCCAGCACGTCCTTGGGGATATACGGCGTGCGCCGCGCCGTCTCCTTGCCCCCGAGCTGCCCGAGCAGCATCTTGACGAGCACGGCGGCCCACGTGTGCGACGTGTGCGTGGTGACGACCTTGTGCAGCGCTGCGTGCCGCGCGAGCTTCTCGCCCTCGGACATGAGCAAGCCCTGGTGCATCGCCGTTGCTACGTCCTGCGAGCGAAGCGTGCGTCAGTGCGCGCGCGATAAGGTGTTAAGTCACGGACGCACCCCCAAATTCCACGGATTAACCATCAGCGCTTCGCCCATGTGCTTGCTGATCCCCATAAACTCGCTGAGCACCACGGGGCTGCGCTTTGTGCGCCCCTGCGCGATGACAAACTCCATCGAGGTCGTGTTCATGCCGTCGCGCAGCGGTGTGATGACGGCGAGGTCGGCGACGGAGAGGAGCGCGTAGAATTCGTCCTTTTTGAGGGTTTGGTGGCTGGGGGGAGTGGGCGTTAGTGCAGAGCAAAGAGTGGAAGGAACGGAAGGGGAAGGCGGAGCAAGGGAAGATGCGCATTCGTAGAGGCGCGAAGGCAAGGAGCAAAGGAACGCACTACTCTGACAGCCAAGGAAGGAAGGAAAGGCGGAGGGGAAACAAAAAAAAACAAAAGAAAGGAAAACGCACTAATGATGCACCGGGATGAAATCCAAGCTGCCAAACTCGCCGTTGATGCTCGCGACGAGCTCGCTAACCTGACGCTCGAGCTTGGGCGAGTCGGTGAGCGCGGGCGAGGTGACCTGGATGAGGACGACGGTGCCGATCCATTCGGGGTACGTTTGGAGGAGCTTTTGGAAGGCGTGGAGCTGCGCGAGCGGGTGAGCATGCGGCAAGGGGGGGAGGCATGGGAGGCACCTTCTGGAGGACGCCCTTGACGACGTCGAGCTTGTCGCGGCCGACGATGATCTTCTTGCCCTCGTAGAGCGCGAGGAGCGACTCAAGCTTGGGCTGGATGCCCGGGCGGAGGCTGGCGTCGCTGATCAGCTGCACTGCAACACTAATAGCAAAGGAAGGGCTCACATATCCCTCGCCACCCGCTCCGCATCGACGCCGACCGGACAATGCGTGACCGCGGTAACATGCCCCTCCTTGTCGATCCCCCGCGCGCCCGTCTCGTACCCGCACACGCGCACACACGTGCTCGTAAAGTGGCGCGAGTACGAGTACGTCTGGAAGCACACGAGATCGGCGCCGAGCATGCCGTCGAGCACCTCCTTGCGGCGCGGGAGGCAGCGGAAGACCTCGCTGCTGGGGAACGGGGTGTGCACGAACAGGCCGATGACGGCGTCGGGGCAGAGGGCGCGGAGCAGCGCAGGGAGGAGGAGGAGGTGGTAGTCGTGTACCCAGATGAGGTCACCGGGAGTGTAGACGGCAGCGATACGCGCGGCGAAGGCGGCGTTGGCGGCGGCGTAGGCGGTATAATGGGCGTCTTGGGCGGTGTCCTCGGAGGCGATGTCCTGCCAGAGGAGGTAGTGGAAGAGCGGCCACAGCGCTGAGAACGATTAGATGAAATCTAAGAGAAGGGGAAACTGCTCACTTTGCTTGCAATAGCCGTCATAGTGCCCGTGCGCGACCTGGTCGTCGAGCCACACGGGGACGTACTGCGTCTTGCGGTCATCGTCCGGGTCGCTCTCCTTGGGCGTGTACGTCACCAGCGCGGCCTCGAGACTCGCGCGGTCCTCTGCGGAAACCGATTCACTTGAAACGCGCTCGCCGGCGGGAGACTGGACGTCGCCTGTCCAGCCGATGATGAGCTGCTCGTGGGTCGCGGCGAGCGAGCGGATGCCCGAGATCATCGCGGCGTGGCCATACCGCGGGACGAGGGTCCAGGGCGCGTCCGAGGTGAATTCAGCGGCGATTTCAGTAGATTCGGATGGGGGAGTCAAGAGCGCATCCGAGGGCTTCACCGGTGGCGTTGAAGGCGGACTGAGCACGCCCCGCGCGCTGTTCAGCGTCGCTGCAACCGGCAGATAGTGGCAGACATGCAAGACACGCCCCGAGAGTGGAATACCCGCTGCACGATGGTCCGCTTCGATAACGCGGACCTGCGCGCGGACCTCGTCGAGCGAGATGTCGTCCCCTAGTCTAGTGTACGGCTCTGCGAAGCTGTCCATGGTGGTGGTACGAAAGCAAGAGATGTGGGGGCCTATTGATAGGCTGTAATCTTGATTCTTGTAGTGTCCCGAATAGGTCACCCCGCTACAGAAATTCGCGTCGTTTCTCCCGATATGTGATGCAGATGCATCGTCATAATGATATGGACCGCTCTAGGCCCACCCCTGCTTCCCTTCAACCGAGGTACCACCGTGCCGCCCAAATTTTACCAGGAACGCGCAGGGCATACATATCTGTCGACTTGACACCCATCACATCCAGACAGGAAGCATTCAATCCACCCCATTTGGTTCCGAGACTACTGTACTGTACTTTTTTATTCAATTCTACCTTCACCATGCTCAACTTTTTCTATTACGGCAATGTTTTTCTTTGGCCAGGTGGCCTTGGGACCGGGTCTTCATCGAATTGATTTGGAAAAAGTACCCGTTTTCAGCAGATTACCAGACAGATCCAGTTGGCAACGTGCGTGTGGAACGTTCACCAGTCGCGGTTTGGAAACGGATAGGGCAGAAAGGGCCAATCTATACCCTTCCTGCGACTCGGAAGCACTGGCAGAGTCTGGCACAGGATCTGGTTCATGTGGATAACAGGGATCCCGTGTCTGGTACCTGGGAATCAGCCAAATTAACCCTGAGCCAATTCTGCCATACCATCATTCTCGCTGGGTTTGTCGAATCGATTACTCTGGGCAGGAAAATTACTTGGTTCTTCTGGGGGTGTGGGGCCTGCATATTATACTTGAACATCAACAGTGAGTCTACCAAATGAATGGCAGGAGCACCGGTTAAAACCCCGGTTGAAATTCTTACCTCCTGGGTGTAAATCCCCAGCGTCCACCGACTCACAGAAGGTTGTCGTAGATTTGTCCCTTTGCAGTATGCATGCATGAAACAACCACTAGAAAACAAAATTAGTGCAGTGGCAGGAGAAGGGAGCATACTTAAGAACGTGGTCTTCAGCAGAAATATAGCGCGGGGTAGGCATAAGCTCCAGGGCATCAGGCACGATTCCGTCGCTCATCCAGCTTGACTCGCGCACCGGCGAGGGATGGCACGAGCTCGAGAGCATCGGCGGCAGCGACGATTCCGTCGCTCATCCCGCTAGAATCACGCATGAGGGACACGAGCTCGGGAGCTGCGGCAAGAATTCCGTCACTTATCCAGTTTAAATCGTGCACGCAGGAGGGATGGGCAGGAGCTCGGGAGCATCGGCGTGAGTGAAAATGTTCGCCAGAGAACGAAGCCTGCGGAAAAATAAAATCAAGTCAGCAGCACTCCTCGTCCCTGCCTTTGTGTGTTGAAGGGGAGCGGGCAACGTACTGAATGAAAAGAGACAATTCAGAGGGGGACAATGTGCGATGTGAAATGAGGCCACGAGCAGCGGAGGATGTGGAGGATTAGGGGGACGAACGGCGGTGGGGATACATCCGTAGATCGTACAGCGTGGCGTGAGGGCAACATGGTCCGTTCGTTCAGTCCTCGAACGAGTGCATGCAGAGAATGAAGGGAGTGACAGGAGCGATTGATGGGGTTAAACCAGGCGCGAAGGGGAAAAGATATTGCAGGCAGTATTAGGGGAAGCACAGGAATGTCTGCGAAGCCGATAAACGCGAGGAAGAGGCTTATTGAATGACCCTGGCGCGCCGAAGTCATATCGCGTCAGGATGACTTAGAAAAGAGTCCAAGGAGACAATATAAACGACGTAAAATGCTTTTATTGGCGTTTCAAAGGATGCCGGGCCCATGGAAGAACTCTTCGCGCCCATGTTGGCGGAAAACCGGAGAATCACATTTTCACACGTTGATGGTCGGAAAAAGTCCGGGATCACGGATAAAAGCGCGCGCAGAAGTGGGTTTAGATGGACTGGATGGAATAAGAAGGACACTGAGGCCAGGGACGGGATGAGCTCGTGGCCGACGCGATGGCCGGGTGGGAGGAAGTGATGTGATGTGATGTGACAGAACACGAATCATACTTAAACTCGGACCGTTCCTTCGACTTCCTTGGACCGTTCTCAAACCATTTTGTTCTTATCGCCCTCGGTTTCATACGTATGGGGCTCACCCCTCACTCGAGCTCTGCATAAATCGGCGTTACATAACTGGGACGGCCGGCTAAAAGCCTACAAACCGGCGGTTACCAGTTCGGATTCCGTGGCGGTCCATCACTCGAACGCCCACACAGCAAACTTGCACTAGTTTCGTTCTGACTCTGAGATGGACTTCACCACGGAGCCCTCCAGGAGATACTTCTGGGCGGTAATATCGCCATCCGCGCACCACTCAGCTGCTTACTTGAAGTCGCCGCTCGCTACTTCCGCCACTGGTTGCTTCCGCCGCCGCAAACCTTACTAGATGTGGCGAATATCTGGCACTCGTTCTCAAACCTCCTAGGGCGCTTGATCGTCCCAAATCCGCTGTAGCGTTTCTCGTTCAGCCAGCATCTCAAAAACCCTTTCCAAACACTTGCCTCCCAATTTCGCCATGTCGTATGGGGCCGCGCGATCCACTGGTACCAGGGTTCTTGTGGCCGTTTGGAGAGTGCCTGATCAAAACGGGGAAACGATTGGTGTTTGAGCCGTTGGCATCCACTCGGATGTTGACAACGGCTCACAAGAGGAGCACACGCGTTCCGCTTGCTCTATAACGAGGATGACTGTTTGCAGGCAGATGTAGATCATCAGAAGCGGTTAACGTCTGAACGGGCGGAACGGGGTTCGGAGGAAATATTGTCAGACAACTATTCCTGGTGGACAGCTTTCAGCGTCAAGAGTATGGCTGCGGAGGTACCTCCCGGCATGTTCTTTCCTCCGTTGCACATCAGCGCCCACATCCGCTACGACATCGAATCCCTGAAACACATCCTGCCGGTCAGCCAATGTTTTGAGGATGAGCGGGGAATTGAAAGGCAGGAGCTCTCCTCCTTGTTCGGTCGTCCTCTTGTATTTTTCTGGCAGATTCAGGGCACGGTTCTCACGCCCAGCGACGGAGAGGACGATAAGATGGACCATGAATCAGGTATTCATCTCGAGCCACTCGTTTTCGCGTATAACCTGGGCCGTTTAGGCCTCTTGTTCCCGGATAGACGATCCCCAGGAAGCCAGGATTGAAGCCATGTCTGATCGCGACATTCTCGAGTGCTTGATCGACTTCGAACGACCTCGAAGCCCGATCGAGGCGATCCAGCCGCTCCTTTGGTTTTGCCAGAAGAGGAAGAAGAGGATGAGAATCTCTTCGGTTTGGGCGACGTTACCTCGCCGGCATCACCCAGAAATTTGCACTCCCGCCACCGTTATTCGAACCTCATGCTCTGCAAATAATTTATTTCGGTATCTACAGGACCTTCCTCGTACGTTCTCCAACTATTACTCCTCCACATCTAATTGGAGCGCCAGGACAACGAATCCGGCATTTTCAACGCACTCCAGCCATTGCTCGCTCGGTGTTCGTCATGATTCGAGCGCTCGGAAGCGCTTTCATTTTATTGTGAAAGCGAGGGACAGGTAAAGGAACAGACACCCGCGACGCCCTACTCGGAGATTATGGCCCAAGCGTACTGCGACATGTGCAGGCGGCTCGGCCTAGCCCCCTCCGATGCAGAATCATCAGCCTTTGCATCCTTCATCGTCCAATGGCCGCTGGTCGACGGAGCAGTCGAATGTCTACGGAATCTGCATCCCTGGATTACAGCGCTCGTTGCCCTCGCCAACGTGGATTACGACACCCTGAGCAAATCGTCCGCGTTCTCGTCCCTCGCACCGTACTTCGCGGAAGTATTCACCTGGGACGCATCCCATGCCTACCGACCTAATCTCGCTGCCCTTGTTCCTCCTTTTCTCTACCACGATAACATGGGGGTCCTGCGAGGACATCGCTGTCTAGTTTCGAACGGCGTCTTCCGCGATCTGGAACCGGGCGACGAGTTCGAGGTTCCGGTAATCTGGATGCGCTATCCTACGAGCCTCGCAGGAAGTTTGCCTTCTGACGCAGCATCATTTTTCCGTGGAGAGTATTCGAGCAGCTTCCAGCGTTGGTCTTCGAAGTGTTACACGAGAGAGGGGTCGACGTGTTAGGTGCGAAGATGAAGACGTTGTCGGTAAATTCAACCATAGCCGAGATTCCAATCTATTAGTTGCCATCATGTACATCCATTCCGCGCCCTCCTGAGGTACAGTATTTCTCTTGCCTTCACGAATTGCCGTCCCCGAGTGCTGTAACAACCTCTCGAACATAGACTGGTTCTTGTTCCTTGTATTTGCAATGTCAGGCGGCCCCGCCACGGTTGCAGTGCCGGTGTGAGATATCACACGGTTGCGACGCATCTGCAAATTGGCATAGGATCCCAGGCGCCAATCTTTGAAATGGAAGGGACTCCGGGCGTTAAAACACACAACGCGTGCGACTGGCCTGCATTTATGGCCCGGAGGAGCTCGGATTAAGGCTGAGGGGTGGATTGCTGGTGCGCACCGCAGGGGCGTAGCTCTTTGCATGCGCGGAAAGGTTGGTAAAGTGGACTCTGGTAGTACCGCATCTGGCCTCATGCTGCACAGCGAAGATCCGGCCCTCCTTCCAATGTCGCAGATGAAAGACTCAAGGGACGATCGCACCCCCCAGAATACTCACGGAAATCACAATGATCAGAAATGGAGTCGTGACGCTGCCGTCCCTTTATCGCGGGGCATACTTACTCGCGCGTGAGTCTGGGTGCGTATCTTCACCCCCGAATACTCCGGGGTTCACTTGCAGCCTACATGAATTAATCAGAGATCGCGCGTGGGATTCCAGAGACAAAGCATGCTACAGTCCTTTATCACGGCGCCTAGTACTTGATGTTGTGTACGGAGATGTGTTTTCACGGCCCCCTGCATGCGTAAAGCAAGCGTCAATCTGCCAGAACGACAGCAAGACAGAGAACATGTCCTGGATGTCAAACCAAAAAGATAGAGATCCTGGGTTGAGTAACAAAATCAACGACGCGAGCTGTAGCCTAAGGCGCACAAGTTGAGAGATATCAAACAATCTGCGGTCCTCGGCGCTTGTGCTGTGAACACCAGTTGAAACGGATAACAGAACAGTCCCGTGCATCTCCTGAACATGAATCATATGGATGGGATGATTCATTTCTCGCCAACACTTCGATTTACGCCCACAAAGCTCGGGGCCGAGCTGAAAGTACAAGAATTCAGGCCGCGTGTTCTTCGTCCATGTAGAAATGAGCCTCCGACAAATGCTGTTGGCGGCGGGAATCGAGAACGTTGTGTCGAACAGAATTCATTTGCTCAAATGATCGCTCACACACTGACTAATAAATTGATTATAATATCTCGCTGTGTGCGGCGGCCCCAGGTCACACGAACAGCTGTGCACTTCACAACGTGGGCACGGGAGAAGCTCAGCGCGGGTTCAGCGGGCGAATGTGACTGAAATGAACACTGATTGGACTTCAAAACGGAAGCCAAGTTCAACTCACCCCGTGATGTATCCGCAAGCGCAGGTCCTGTCGCCCTGGTACTACATTGATACCGACGAAGGACAACAAAGGTGTCCACTTGCGCCCACATTGGGAAGGTCACCGGCGCTATCCGAGTCTGTAAAACCACCCTAGCAAACCAAGACATTCTTCGTGAGAGCATTTGGAGAGAATATGAGTCTCCTGAGAGAATGAAAAACCTTTGTTCGCGTGCGCAGTGGGTGAATAGAGAGAGCTCGATACATGCGGGTCGAGAGGATATCCGGCGTGGACCGCTCGTAGATAGCGAGTGAAATGCAGGGATAGTAGAAGCCTTTCAAGCGCGACTGGCACGAGGTTCTTTTCCTTAGACTGCATATATCTCCAGCGGGCGAAATGGTCTCAGAGAAATGTGGGTTACTTGAATCGCGCATAGTTTTGGACAGATAGGGACAGATTGTGAAACAGAGCATGACAGGTTCTTTGGCGGTAGACTCAACACGGGGAAATCCGCGAGGAGCCCCACCGCGTTGGGCGGTACTGTGGATGCTTGATGGATTTCGGGCGCGGGCGCGTCATCCGCCGGCCGGCCGTCGTCCGTGGGCCACATGCGCCCCGCCGCCAGCTTGGTGAAGTACCGGTTCTTGCGCGACGACGTCCGCGGCTGGAGCACATTCTGCGCGAATATGTCCGACATGTAGAAGCCCATCGCGACTGCGGCGGGCTGGCCAAGCGCCTCGAGCGCGAGCGGGTTCTTGCTCCACAGGAGCAGGGAAAATTGAAGCATGACCGGAGGTGTACACCGCCGGCTCTTGAGCACCGAGCCACGACTAGTTCAAGGCGTGTGCATAGATTTGGGAGGACAGAGACCCAGAATGCCTTCGATCTCCACCGCCTCTTCGCCAAGGCGGCCTCTAACCCCGAATGGAGTCAATGTCCACCCGACGACGACCTCACGGCTGAAGGGCCAGTTTTCGCAGGTGGGGATGTACGGGAACGGCGTCAGTACACGCGGCAGGGCCTTTCAGGGGTAGATATTGAAATGGCATGTCGAATTCGTCGATACCGCCGAGGCTCGTCTACGCCCACGGCGTACTGGATGTTGGCCAACGGTCTGGGATTATTTGGACAGACGTTTGGGGAGGTGGGAGGCAGACGTTATAGACGATGGGGCGTAGCTCTGGAGGGATGTGTAAAAAGGAGGAGAGGTGAAAAGAGGCAGAAACTTGAATTGCAGGCGCCCGGCGAGCCGAAGTCCGAGTCGTGATGGAGCGACGGCGGATCAGTCCGATCAAATCCGATCAAAGTTGAGCTGTTCAACCTTGTTCGCAAGAAGCAGTTTTTAGTATATGTCAGGTCTAGTGCTCGGATTGGCTTCTCCTATGCTCGGGGGGGCACATTCAGCTGGCGCACTAGCCCATACTGCTCTATCTGGCAAATGCATCAATCCCTTCCGACTCGCCAGAAGATATGATACAAGTAGACGCAAAGTGCTTGCCACATTTTTGCTACTCGTAGGCAGACTGGTTACGAGTCTATGATACAAGCTTCTTGTTGTAGCGTCTCTCCACCGGATATTTCTGTTCAACTCCCATCAACTACTTCTGTGTTTCGTGAACATAGAATTTCGGCGTGAACGTCTCCAAACTGGGGGCAAGTTTGCGAGGAGGTTGTCGCATTCAAATGGTGTTAATAGTCAATAGTCTCTCGGAGAAATATTGTAAGCCGTTATTACCTGGTAATTTTCCACCGACAAGTGAGCAGTTTTTCCATTCAGATTGATGCAGAACATCGATTCACAATACACATTCATAAGTTTTAGACAGAGGTCTCGTAACCTTGCTTGTAACACCCCGGTTCATTGACAGGTCTACTAGTATGCTAATGATCTTGGCCGCCGTATTCTACCGACGTCTCAGTCTTTTCCAAACCCTCTCTGAATACCGCCGGGTGATATCTCGGCGCTCCTGGAGTCCTCGTTCAATGGCGGAATTCTGCAAAAGTCGAATGTGGAAGAATAATCTCAGTGAACTGGTGGTGCAGAGTGTGGGGAGTGCCTTGCCCGATGTTCAGAGGATTTGTGTGAGTGGAAGGAAATGTATGTAGAGGGGTTTATACTCGGTAACAGCAGTCTGAATCTTGTGGATGCATTTTGTAAACATGTTGCCCTCGAGCGCATGTATACAAACACTAGCTTGAACTCGTTTGACCATCTCAAACCTGAGGCCTGATGAGTACCCACCAATCGGACTTCGTGAGATCAAATATATAATATTTCGCAATGTGTACTATCGCTGACTACCATCCTGGGCAGACTAGGAAGCTGGGCACTTGGCAAATATAAGGATTAACACTCAAAAATATTGAGAGATCAGACTAGGGGGAGGGAGTAGGACCTCTGAGGCCAGTGCATGCCAAATTTGGGGGCAGACTGATGGGTTGGTTGAAAGTTGTGGCGTGTTTGGGCTCGGGCCGGAGGGTGAGAACATCATTTTCTTAACCCCGAGCAGCCATCTCACCCATTTCTCCGCCAATTCCTGGTCAATCCTGGACTTTGGGGACTCATTCTTCTCGCATGATCGCAGGCTTTCTCTTAGGCATAAACACTCCTCTGGAAACGTCCTCCTTCCGTTCCAAACTCCGGCAAATGATTGTGATACAACCTTGAGTACGACAACCCGACGACCTGCATGTCAAACAATCCTTGCATACCACGAGTCTAGCACTTGGCATGGGCTATAATGATGATAGAAGGCTCAGTTGAAGAGGTGCGTTGTAATTCTATATGTATTCTCTGTCTCTCAATGTCGTCCAATAGATAAATCACCCTAATTTCAGTGCACACAATGTACAAATATCGGGTTCTCAGCAGTATTCTTTGGGGATAGAGGAGAAGGTTCCAATATGTTTTTAAGAAGTATCTCATACTGCCTGCAACTTATTTGGGCCATCCCCATCCTCTCACTGGTGCACGGCGCTCGTTTGTTTGGCAGGATGGGTTTTGCAACTCATACTCAGCACCTTGTACTATGACTCGTATGGTTCCACTGTGTCATTTCAAGATTCATATTAGATCATTTGAGTCCCTTGCACGTTTTTACGCACCGGGAGGCCACCTACTGAGCCTTTGACAACGAATTTGCGGGGGTGCCCAGCTACCCCGTATATTGCCTTTTCGGGAGTTCCGACCGAAAGAAATTCGCCACACAGTCAAAACACCACCAAAATTGGCACAAATGTGCTTCACTTGTTCACAGGATGTAGGCCTTTCTTCTGAAGCCGTCGGGTGCTCCTAAATCCCTTATATGAGGACGTTAATAGCCTAAAATGCCTAAGATGCCCAGGATCCCAGCGCGTGATAGTACGTTCTCTGAATTCAATGACATTCACAAGATATTAGTACAGTGTACCGGGACTATTACAGTAATACAATTGTAAATGTTTTGTCACCGAAATTAGTCGTTAAACCGCCATCGAAATCATGGACGACCCCGTTTCCAGTCGAGTATGCGGCTGCGCCCTCCAGCTGGCCCCATCGGTGACAATTTTCAACCCGGCGTTTTTTCGGGTATTGTAGCGACCGACAGAGCGGCGGCGCAGCGGGGCTCCCACCGGCACGGACTGTAGTTCCGCGACGGCCGTGGCCTCTGCGCTCCCCTCCGTGTGTTCCCGCGATCGTGTGCGCTTGGAAATCTCTACAAACGGCTGCAACGACGCGCGCATCGACGACGAGAGTTGCGTGGCAAGCGGGGATAAGGCAAGCTGCATCAGTTCAGCCGGCGTATATGATTTTGGTGCTGGACGGATCGCGTGAGCAGTGCTTGATTCAAGTGGAATGGATTACACTTACATGGAGTCGTAAATCCCACGGAGCAACTTGAGGACGCAGAGTTCGTACGGCGGTGGACAGGCACGTAGACGCCGGCGCTCGAGCACGGGGACGAGGCCCGGGAGGACGATGGGGAAGTAAGGGCGCTCGTCAGACTCGGAGACGACATCGAAACTATCAGACCAAGGTGAAAATTGAACGACGAAGGGCCGCAGGAACGTCGGGCGGTTCGGTGCTTATCTGCAGTGCGCAGCGTAGCATTTATACCCACTACAATTACAGCTGCGCCGTTTGAGGCAAGATGACGGTTCCAAATCGGGGTGGGGAGGTGGTCCAGAACATTCGGAGATTTTCCACGCCCATCCGTCCCCAGCGTGAATCCGTCAGCGAAGGTGTCAAGCCGATAGTTACTGTTACTCGGGAATTTATCATCCAGAAAACTCTGGAGACTTTGGTACTATGTTGGTTCTGCCCACAGTGCGCTGAGATGCTTGTCGCCCTATGATTGAATCCAGCCTAATGCGTTGCTGCGTTGACATGGTTACGCAACTTCTAATGCTAATGCCAAGTCTCTAAGTTAGGGACGATTGAGGTACTTGATTGTTGACGTCAAGCAACACTATTGCAAGCGATTAATTAGATTCCGTGAGGACTGCAAACAGTATGTGAAGAAAGGGATCAGACTGAACAAATTCGCATTGATTCATTGCATCTACTCACAAGGAAGGTTGTCAGCGGCCACGCTGCAGAACACGATTCCTTGGGATGTTCGGCTTGAGGAGCGAATAGAGACGACCGTATTTGCGGAAATGATTCCGCCCCTCACATCTTCTTGACAGTGGGATCTGGGGTGGTGTTGGGAATGAGTACTAGTTTCTGAGCACAGTCGAAGTCCTGTGAACGGTACTCACTGAATGAACTTTATGTAAACCCGGGCCCAACTTGAGCTGAGTATTAAAGGACTTGACGGCCGCGCTTAGAAATAACCTAAAGCAAGAGGATGTTGTGCAAATTGAGGAGACGAGACTCGTGAGAGAATGAAATGAAGTAGATTGACCCAGGCCAAGTTGGCAACATCCGGGTAAATGTGACGCCCTGAAGGGCGGGGTGCCGAGTGTCGATCGGGTGGTAATCGGGGCGCTGATAGAGCGGAGACATCCTCCTACATTCTGCGAGCAAAATCAATTCGAGGACAAAGCTTTTAAAGCGCTCACAAAGTAGTCGCCAATGCCAACGGGTAGCGACCAGAATCGAGATCGACCCATTATCACCGCGATTTAGTCGACTGTGTTCACTCAGGCCCGCCCCTCGCGTACGCCTGGCCTGCAAGTGCGCCCACTCGAGCAGCACCCGGCAAAGTGCAGTCGGTCCGCTCAATCCTCGCCGCCTCGCCTCCACGTCGTGCGCAATCGTCCACTCTATGCGCTCCACGAGGTCCGACAAGTCGGGGAGCACAGGCACGTAGTACTCAAACGGCTGCAGCCAGCTGTCGAAGTACTCCGTCAACAGCGTCGATTGCGCATCGTCCAATCAGCCCGCGGCGCTGCGAAATATTGAATGTAAGTGCCCACCTTGACCCGGACCTGAGTAGACTGAGATAAGTAGAGCCCCGAGGACGCTTCCGTCGACATCGAGCGCGAAAGTACGCCGAGCCCTCCTCGTGCGGGGACTTTGCACCGATGATATTGAGCTCAGCCTTAATCGCGGCGGTGTCGCACCCGCCGTCCAGCTGGCAGGGCCTCACTCGTAGAACGGGGCGATCGCTACGTTCATGAGTGAGGTTCGAGGTTCAGGCCTCAGATCCCAGGCGGGTGAAAACTTTTAATGGGATTTGAACGGAATATAGTAGAGACTTTGAGAGCCCGTGTTTGCTGCATGAAATCTGGGATGTCATAGATGGAAATTCAAACAGATGGAGACACCGCCAAGCCTCGCACATGTCACTGCTTTTGATTGAAGTCGTGGGATCTGAGCCTCTCATCGGACTCTTATGGGCCCTCACCGTAGCAAACAAGCCAGCAATGAGAGGAGTGTCCAGTTTCTGACTTGCAAAATGGGGTTCAGAAACTACTAAGTACCGCTGATCGAGTGATTATACAATTTATTGCCAACATTCCATTCTGTAGGCGGCAGCCGCCCTGACCATTGATTGAGAGCCACCCAAGAGCCACCCTTGCTACCGACGCCTGGGACACTCGAGAGTCGCTCGTCCTCCCCATGAGCCTGTCGAGTGCCTACGAGCTGCTTCCCACCAACTCGCGGCATGATGACCGCTCCCTCAGATCGGGAGACCTCCGGGGTAGGCCTGGCAGGACATGTGCACTTTCTGTGCGGTCGGTGCGGGCAATAGTAGCGTTGGTCGCTGTGCTCGTCCTCTGCATGCTTTACGGATACTGGGCATCCCTTCCCATCGCGGACGAAATCCCCGTCCCCGTCCCCCTACCCCTCCCAGTCCCCATCTCCATCCCCGCACCCCCGCCAGAAGACCCGCCACGGCCCCCGCCGTTGTACGAGGCGTACCACGAGCGGGAGCGTAACTTACCACAACACAACATGTCGCTTCCCTACCCCGAGGGTGCGCATGCTAAATTCTTATGGGCTGCGAATCATGGCTCCGGTACGCGTCGCGATTTTTCGCTTCCCCCGTTGCTGACAGAACCTCACAGGGTTTGGGTGGGGCAACTACATGCAGGAGATGGTGCTCAATGCGTACCTCGCCTACGCTGCACAGCGCGCGTAAGCAGTCCCGCTGTCCGCGTCTATCTGATCGCGAGCGCTTACTCGGCTCGGGGGCGCACAGATACGTGTTCGACAACTACACCTGGGATCGGGGTGGGGAGGATATCACCTCCTGGGGCGGGAAGGCGATACCTGCGCGCATCCCGCTGTCCGCTTTCATATCAGGTATGTGATATGATCGCGTTCTCCCCGAGCACCGACGCTGACAGCGATACGACTCAGGGCCGATCATCGGCGGGCCGACGGGGAACAAGGACATCCCCAGAGCGGTGTCGCGGGAGTACTTCCTCAGCGTGTGCCCCGAGTCCCAGAGGGTCACCATCGACACGCAGACGATACAAGATACGCTGGGCCCCGAACCCACAGTCAGCCAAATCGTCGAAAGATGGGTCACGGAACTCAAGGCCATCGAGTCACCCTGCGTTGAGCTGTCGCCGTGGAGCCCACCGCTCTTCAGCTACATGTGCGTGGCTGTATCCCGGTGCATCTACCTACTGACCCGAATTTGGTCCGCAGTATCACGAATACCCTCCGCGTCCTCGACGTCTTCCCCGCGCTCTCTAAGTCCCCCATCCTCGCCGACTTCGGGTGGTCCCCGCTGACCCTCGAGGGCTTCTATCACAACCGCCAGTTCTTCGCCGATCCCTGGGCCATGCCTCGCCCGGCACCCCCACTAAAATACACCTCGCCCCTGATGCTGCGCGGTCTGCTCGCGCTGCACGTGCGGCGCGGAGACTACGAGACGTGGTGCGACGACGCGTTCCGCAACGCCATGGACTTCACGGGCTTCAACAGCTTCCCCGCGCTCCCGGACAGGTACACGCCCCCGGACCGCGACATCGAAAAAAACGTCAACGTCACGCGCGCGCACTGCCTCCCGTCAATCCCGCAGATCGTGAAGAAGGTGCGGGCCGTCACCGCGCACGCGCCGCACATGACGCGCATTTACGTCATGTCGAACGCGCCGGCGCCGTGGCTCGCGGACCTCACGCACGCGTTACGCGCGGCGCACCCGTGGCCGCGCGGCATCAGCACCAGCCGTGACCTGGAGCTGTCTTGGGAGGGAAAATTCGTGTCGCAGGCGGTGGACTTGCACGTCGGGCAGCGCGCGGAGAAGTTGATTGGGAACGGCGTGAGTCGCCTTTGCCCCTGTGTTTTCGTATCTCTGACGAGCCAGGCAGTTCTCATCGTTGACTTCGAATATGGTTATGCTGAGGATGGCCAATCCCGCTCTTAGTCCGTCGGACACTCACTTTTGGTAACACTAATAAAAGTATGGATACTGAGTTGTTGTTAACACTAGACCACGGATGACAATCCGAATGCTGGAGCGTGACGATGAACGGCATGTGCAGATATCCGCATCTGCATCCCTGGAGGCTCCCGCCCCTGCCGGAATGGGTTGTCGTGTCGGGAAGCTCGGAATTGCCGTTGCTGGCGGCGGCCTGCAGGCTATATTTGCACGAGCAAGAGTTGCGGCAGGACGCCATGTCGTAACTACCCAATATCTACGCCAGGTATCTCTTGACAATTGTATTAATCCGAGGGTCCACTTTGCCCAAGATCTCCACCATTTCGGTCTGTTGGAGAAATAATGAATTAGCCGCAGTTTTATTCCTGGGACAGATCGCAGGCGCACCCAGAGCCGATCCTGCATCTTCATGCCCTCCGTGCTCAGTACGTAATCGCTTGGTTCGACGACGCGGGAGAGGCTGATGTACGCGGCGCGCATCGCCTCGGGGTTGTCCCGGCGCGCGACGGCGCCAAACACAAGCTGTCGGCTGCCCTGTTCGGACGTGAACGCTAGCGCGCGCTCCATGAGGAAGTCAACTACAGCGCGCAGCCCCAAGAAGGAGCGACGCAGTTCGGAGTAGCAGTACCCGGGACAAACGGCGTTGACGACGAGCGGCGTCGCGGGCGCGAGGCGCGCGGTGAGCGCGCGGACGAAGAAGATGTTGAAGACTGCAGCGCGTGGGTCAGCGACTCAGTTCGAGAGCGAGTGGCACGCACGCTTTGTGACGATGTATGTGTCGTTCATTTTCCTGGGAGGAGGTCAGGACCAGTAGGAAACGAAATAATAATCGCCTACGCAGGGGTGCAGTATTCCGCGCTCCCCAATGTCCTGAGCAGCGCCGGGTCATCGGTCAACCTCTTGTCGAGCGTGTGCCAGTAGTGCAACCCGCTCGTCACAGCGACGATGCGGGGGGTGGTTGCGTAGTCCTGTGCCGTTTGGAGCATGCGCGGGAGGACTAGCAGCGCGAGGAGCGCGGATGCGAGGTAATTGATTTGGAGGCTACATAAAAAACCGTCAGTGGGCACGGGTAAGAATGTATATGTGGAACATGAACCTGCTCTCCCATCCGTCCTGGGTCGCGGAATACGTGTACGCGGCCACCGCGGCGTTCTCGACGAGGATGTCCACCCGCCCGCCGTCCTGCTCTAATTTATCCGCGAACCGCCGCACAGACGCGAAGTCCGCGAGGTCGACAAGCCAGAGCTCCGCCGTCATGCAGCCCGTCTGCGCTTTCAGTTCTGTCCCGGCGCGTATGTCAGTGCTATAAAATAATTATGGCGAGGGTACCCACTGTCCAACGCGGCCTGGCCCTTGCTCTCGCTGCGGCACGCGAGGATGAGCCGCCCCGGGTTCATCTTGGCGAAGTGCAGCGTTGCCTGAAAGCCGATGCCGGTGTTTGCACCGAGGACGATGACGGTCTGGCCTGTGAGGTCCGCGGTGACCACAGCGGGCGGGGTCCTGATTTGGTCCTTGAAGAACTGCCAGAAGGAGAGTTGCATTGTTGGGGGATGAGATGAGTGGCCTGCGGGGACGCCATTCTATTTGTAGAGAAAACGGCCAACCTTGTTACCGGGTAATCTCCTGAAACTAACTGTCTTACCGATATTCCCTGCACCTGCTAGTCTTCTGCCGAATGGACGCGTCCTAATTCGGCGCCCAAGTAAGAGGATATTATGCAGTGGGCGGGCCAGGTCGTGATCATGCCGGGCGCCGCGTTTGATGTGTCATTCATTCAACTTTCTTTAACGAGATGCTCCTCGTTCGTTGATACGTAGTATTGTGATCCTTTCTCTATTTGCACTTATCTCCATTCTCCCTGCTTCTACTGTACATCTCGCATGGATCATTTCTGGGAGATTATTACTCCATGGACCCAACTCCGGACTCTGAGAAGTTCCTTGCAGGGTTGCCCACGAGACCCCAGCAAATTTCAACCACATCCAAAAGCCTCGTGAATCAACCTCGATATTTGTCAAGAATTCACTGGTGTCTGCGCCGCTTGAGGAAGTTGCCGTCTCGCTGTCTCCCCCGTCCGAGTTTCTCCAGGCTCTCCCGTTTATTCTCATATTCCCCCCAAATGTTCTACCACCGCGCGGAAAACTAGGCTTTGCACCGCATCCCCATCCCCATCAAGTTGTCTCTCCTCGTCTCCAACCCCGCAGTGCAAATGAACTACAGCCGAATAAGGTGCTGTTCGAACACCTATCCCCATTGTGTAAACTAATATTCGCACTGTGCGCGCAGTTGTTACTGCTGCGAGCTGGAAAATTAATCCACATCTGGATGGCCGCGACGAACAGATCAGCCCATGAGCCCTCCGGCTCTTTCCGCAGTACGATCCTCTCAGGTTCCCCGAACTCCTAGCCCGATAGGGAAACTAGAACGAGCCTCGTGGGCCGCTGACGGCAGTTCATCACGCCAGATCATTTATTCGCAGTCAAGCCGCAGTATCTGCCGCAAGCCGCGTATAAGACGGCACGTATGGGCAGTCAGAATTGAGCGGGATTACCACAGGATTATGGCTGATTAATCACGGAAATAAATACCATAATCCGGCGATAATCCTTTCGTTATTCGGACCGTGCCGTGTAATGCTACCTACCTACCTACCTACCTACCATAATCTCGCGTGAATCCCTCCTT
>JARKIE010000794.1:0-24335 GCA_029378255.1 Mycena rosella
GGAAACTGCATGCCGTTGCCTACCAACGGGTCTGAGATAAGATAACGGTCGCCGCCAATCACCAACGGCTTGCACCGGACCGCAACCTCCCATTCTCTCCACTGGATCCCATTGTAACCCATTGGATCCTGCTGGACACCAATACCGACCGCTGGATGCTAGGATCCACATCCCAGAAATGTGCTTTGGATGCCTGCGAAGGCCCCTTGCTAAACTACAAAAACGGACGCTTCTGCGAAGATCACATCAACTGCGTCTGCGAGATGTTTGTGGGATTATTCCCTGCGGACGACCCGCTCGAGATGGGGAATTGCCTTGTGATGTGATACTCAATCACACATGGACTGGCACCAACAATACACCAACAGGTTCTCGCGCCTCTCCTTCCCAGGTGTTCGTCGCGTCATTCGGCGCCAGCAGGAGCTTGCTGTTAATCCTACGGTGACGTTCGGGTCGAGCTTGCTGCGCTCGGCAATACCCCTGGTGATCAGGTCGTCCACACCTTCAAGGCCAAGTCGACGTACTGCTTGCAGACTGACCAATGGGCGCGTGGGTTTCCAATCGGAAGGGGAAAATGTTACCGCTCCGAGAGCTCTTCACAGGTGCTCGCAATTTTGGACAAGATTTGGAACCACCCGGAAGCAAGGCCAAGCGGTATCGTCTAGGACGGCATACAGTCTCCTGCGTCACATTGTCACCCAGGACGCGAATAGCCCATGGATTTTGACTACTAAATTCATTGTAGATGCCTGGCACTAGTGTACATTGGCTATCGCGCGCAACCAATATTTTCTGCAGATTGTGGGGCAATCCGGCGCCGAAAAACGGCTCTCAGCCTGATCTGGTTCTCATGGAGAAGGACGCCAATGGTACAAGTCACCAGAGCCGCGCATTCAACACCGAAACGGCCAAACTAAACTCGTGCCTTAATGGCTTCGAATCGCAGTTGCGGTAGATGTCTGACGTGAATTACGACTTCTATGTTCACGTACTGATGATGATCTACGCAGAGCGGGTGGAGAAACGGGTGGATAGCAAGGACTTGGGCCTTTCGGAGGCGTTCTGGACCGAAGCGACAGTGAACTAATCGCTTACCTACATATATGTTTGTTCATTAACTTTTAACTTTTTTCTTCTGCTGACAATTTGACTGATTAGCTGGCAGGCAATTGGGCAATCATGCCGAGGATGCAAGATACTTGCATGCCTTCTAGAAATGATTGCCGGCATCAACAATATCTAACATTCAACAGGTTCAGATTATACCAAATTAGACGCGCCGTTTATCCGTTTTTCATTATCCCGACTCGATCTGTATTACTCGATTAGGCTGACCAGTATGTATAAAAGGGAGTGAGTTTCTTCGAGTACGCCAGCAAATCTCCTGCTTTTTCAGTTGAGCGTTCGGGTTAGAACCCTGGAGCTTCGTGCGAAAATCACTAGAACTGCTCGGAATATTTCTGGGACTTAGTCTCTGTAGCTATTTCGCGCTCGCTATGTTTGTGAATCAGTAAAGACTCGATTTGTGCTATATTTTGGAATTGGAACGCGTGAGAACCAGGCGCACATAAAGCACGATAAGAGAAGCATCGGTTTAACATCAGTCGTGAACATGGAGAACACAGACAACAGAAACTAAGTACAGTAAGGATCTTTTGATCACCCAGAAACCAGATTCCACCAACCCTGCAATAAAACCTAACTTTCCTTACCCACTAGATCGTGTATAGCGCCTAGGACGGTCAACACAGTCAAGAGTTTGTCTTTAGCTAAACTATTTCCCTACAGTAAGGTAGCGGACATACAAACGCGGTTGCCCCACGTAATTAGCTTATTGAGAAGATTTCAAAAATTGACCTTTCTCTGTCCGAAATAGAAATTCTGGCCCAACAGTATGTCCGCATTATTCAGCCTACTCGCTTGTGATTAAAGCTTGTGTAAAAGTGGGAACTGAAGGAATAGTTCCAAAATGATCAGAAATTGATGTATTGTCGGCCACATCAATTTGGAACTCGTCCTTCATTTCTCAACCGAAATTCCCCAAAATATTTGGGAACGGTCTTCAGATACATTCACACAAAATTGTTGAGCCAGATTTTCCACTCTCATCGTGCAAGCCCACAATCGCTCCTTTTGGCAGTCATGTGGGCAACCGCGTTTGTATGTCCGCTACCTTAAATACCAGAATTGTCATAAATCTATCACCGGTTTAGAACCCCGAAATTCGCACGCTAGTGTCGTTGAGTTGTAGTGTTGTTTAGTGTGTTGTAATAGCAGTTTTAGAGCTGTTATCACTTCCGCTTTCACCTTGGTTCAATAGTCAGCGTTTCAACGGGACACCAGGCAAATTTAGTGATTTGCCGCCCTCGGGTCCCCGCTTTTTCTCTGTGGGTGTCGAGAAGCATGTCAACTGGGGCCTGGAGCTTGAAGCCTAACATAGGGTGCGGACTGAATAAGGTCGATCCTTCCTTGCTGTCAGTTCGAACAGCGCATTCCTCTGAACTTGCTGCTGAGCGCGCGCGCAGCTAGGGATATTCTTTCAGGCTCGCTTACGATAGGCGGCAAAAACAAGCATTTTCCTCTCCCGTCAATCAGTCGGCCGGGATAGAGTCAGTGTCCGCATTGTCCAGTAATGTATTGTCCAGTAATGTATTGTACACCAAGTCCATTTACGTAGCAAGTCCGGATCATGGTTGTGCAATTTAACGCAGAGACTCGATACGGTAAGGGACGGAGATCGATCGACGGGGCTCGAGATCATGCGGGTGACCCCGACTGTTTGGAAAGTCAAGCCGGTAGGAGGACCCGAAGTAGAGCGGGAATGGAATGCCGTGAATAGAGCTGGGGCGAAAGAAGCACTGCCTTGCGCTCTGGCCATCGCGGGGATCGGAGGGAGTTCTTTCAAAGAATCTACACTCTGTTCAATGATAGTAATCGCTGAGCACCACAAAAATGCATCCTGGAAATAACGTACCATAGGGGAATAGAGGGGCGGAGGCGGAAACTTGAGCACGCCACTGATTGAAATTCGGGTCGGGGACGCATCGGCCCGGAACTCGATATCGCTCTCCCTTTTTCCACTCTTCATTGATTTCGCAGACGAATCGGATAAGAAGTTGACTAAAAGAGTCAAGGCGTAGACACGGCCTTGGCACGAGAAGAAGAAATCGAATGCTGGACCGGAAGCGTTGTCATACTCAAGCGACGACAAAAGTGACGAGAAGGACTTGCCGATATTGTTCTCCACGAACAGGGTTATCATCAAGATAGTAGTGGACGCCACGATGGCACCGGAGGTGAGACTAAGGATAAAAATCCGGCGTATCAAGCTGACGGGCTTGGTTAACGCGGATACACCGGACTTGTATAGTCTGGACTCACCTTGGCGTGGAACCATGTCTGTACTCCAGTTTGAAGTTGAAGAACTTGGTTCCCAGACATCCCGCAATTAGAATGTCCGTGAGGCCACACAGGATAGCACCGACCCTGAGAGAAAGGCTCGAATTAGAGCCTGGAATGGAGATACCGAGCACTCACGCGGCGACGGTGAATATCAAGTGCTGGGCCGTGAACCACTCAGTGAAGATCATGATCCCGGCGGCAAACGAAAAGCCAAGCTGTGAAACACATGAGGAGGCAGATAGTTAGAATAACAGGGGACATACGTGGACTGCAACGAGAAAGCCCAGAAATGCGGTGACAAGTTGATTCCGGATTCTGTGTGACCATGAGCATTGAGCGCACATTCGGGCAACACGTAGAACCACTCACAGAACAAAGTATAAATGAATCAAAAACAATTGCACGATGGATGCGGTGCAATAAGTCATGAAGATAGTCACTGAAGGCGGAATGGTCGCGGTTTGCAAGGAAGCTTTCCTCACAAAAAGTTCGAACGTGACGAACACGTCCGCGTTGATGGCCATAGTGCACAAAGTATCACAGAGCACCATGGCACCGACCCCAATTTTGTGAGGCAGGGGGCGAGAAGAACGTTGAAAGTAGCGCAGGCACACAACGAGCTCTAGTGCGTAAAGCACCATGTTGACCCACGACGACGCCAGCTGCACCCTATTATGGAGAAGATGTTGAGAAGATGAAAGGACGCATCTAAGCGGCACTCAGGACGGCGCACCCATATGCCACCACAAACTGATTCGGTACTATCTGGGTCCCGCCCATCGCTGGTCGCCTGGACAGAAAGAAGAGTAACCGAAGGTCGATGGACGAAATGTAGAGGTCTTTGAACCTGCGTCGGCATTATATAGCAAATGGCTATCGAGCCGGTGGCCCGTTGCCAGAGCGAAAGGCTCAGCCCAGTGAGACGGCTCTTGTTTGCCGATCCAATAAGGAAGGAAAGAAGGTATATTGAACGGGCAGGGTCCCGTCAAGGGACATAGAGGGGTCCGTGCCCACTTAGACAGGTCGTATGCTGTAATGTTCTGATGACGATCCAATTGATCGGCAATGTCCCTCCTCTCATTCGGCGGCCGACAAGCCTTAAAATTCAAGACAGACAGGTTGAGGAGTCCATCGAGACCCATTAGAACAACAAGGTACACTTATTTTTCTCGCAAGGACTCCTTGCATCCTACAAAGGTTTTCAGCAATATATTTGGGTAACGGTATGGTGTTGTCACGGCTCATACCATCATCCATTCTTGTCCTTCTAAAGAGGATGGGTTGTAGTAAACTTCATTTAGATCTTGGAACGGGTGCGCCGCCGGCCAGATAAGCAGGTTCCCGTTCTTCTATCGGAGCACGAGTAAGAGGATGGCTCGGATGAGGCGAGCTTTTAATATATGTTGCCATGGGAATATTGAACGACATTCACTGGTTCTGTACGCCACGAAATGTCAGTGGAAAATGAGGTGAATTTAATTACTGAGTCGTAAGCTGGATGTGACGTGGCAAAATTCTGTTCATTTTTCTTACCTGTTTCGATGAGGCGACGATGTCCAGAAGCTCGAGAGGTCGGTGAGACAGAGACATTGCCTTTGAGCTACATTTGCCACAACTTTCATAGTTACGGGGGCACAGCCTCGATATTAATGAATCAGCGCTTACACCACCGTTCTGTGATCCACGGTTGACCCGACCCAATCCGACCTTCGCCGGGCCACTATGTTCGTGACTACAAATCAAGCTGAGGTTGACCCGGAAACAATGTTCTGGCGGAAAGCTACAGCCGCGGCGAATTCGGCGCGCTGATGAGGTGCCATCACCAGGGCGATGCTCGGCACGGCATCGCCACCTATCACTGCATTCCCTGGCACCACTCCTGAGTTTCCGCCTCAGGCCCCTATCCGAATTTGGGCATTATTCTCGGCAGCATCGGCATTCCATCAGATTCATCAAACTTCCCTGTCAAACGAGCAAACGATCACCAAAAAAGAATCTCTCTACTCCCCTTCTCCATTCTGGAAATTAATGGCCTAGCACCGGCCAGCATGTTGGCCCCACAGTTTTCAATTTCCTGGCCCTACGCATGCCCGTCGCTTTTGCACCGGCGCCCCTCTTGGCTTTCTTTGACATTTGACACTTCGTCATTTGATCCGATCACGTCACTCCCACTGGCTCCGCGCTCAAACTCTCGAGTGCAAGGACGTTGAGAAAGGCTGAGAGCTGCTTTCTTAGCTCTGGTTCATTTTAAGGTAATATATTATCAGTCTCGCAAAACACAATAAAAATCCTCACCACAAGTCAATGCATTTGCCGCCATGGAAGCCTTGAACGGGTGTGAAGGATGTTTGATGGAATGCCGAGGCTGCCGAAAATAATGCCCAAATTCGGATAGGGGCTTGAGGCGGAAACTGAGCGAGTCCCTGGCACAGCCTGTTGACCTGGGCTGACGTACGCTGACTTCTGCCGATCAGGGTCGACAGGGCCTGCCGACATCAGATCGGCACAGTTGTGCCGATCTGGGCTGACACACTGCTGACCTCTGCGAAGGTCGGGTCGACATCCCCTGCCGACCTCTGCCCTTGCCCTCAAAACCACTTGCCAGACCCTGGCCCTTGTATACCGCCCGCTCCTCGGTTATCCCCGTGGTGGTGGATAGCCTCGTTGTGATGTACTATGAAATGATTTGCGAAACTTTAAACCTGACAAGACATGCCATCGCTCCGCTCCGGCCGCGACGCAAGAATGGCTCTCAGGTGTGGATAAATAAAATGTAATTGAAGACACGACCACTGTGCAGAGCACGTCGGCCAGAGGTGTAGAAGATCTGAGCAAATATAACATTTGCTGTGCCGAGCAGGCCCAGAAAACGCAGTGCGTGTCCAACCACTCTCTAAAACCGTCATGGATGCTTCCGCATGCCAACTCAAGTCGTCGAGGTGCAGAACCGGGATGCATTTGATCTCGCTGGAATGGTCGATGTCAAAGACAGGGGGTCCGGAGATGACGGCCCCGAGTTGTGTCGGAAAAACCGGCCGAAGATCTCATCAGGCCTGATCAGGCCGTCAGGACCGGGCTCCCTTATCCGAACCTGATAAGTTGAAAGAGTCTGATAAGGTTGCAGGGTTCTGATAAGGATAGAGAGGCGATAAGGCCTGATAAGGGTAAAGGGGTCATTACAAGAAAAGTAATTAGGATTTACTGACTGCTTTACAGTTATTGACTATTGGGTTTTGGTTATTGACTTACTGTGGCTGATGTAATGTATAGAAATATGTTTTTAAGGGGGAGTCGAACCGGCGACTGTGGCGTTACTAGAAAATTTAAACTAAAGTGATATAACCGTTATACTATGGAGTCCTTTGGCGTCTACTTTGTGGGCTCAATATGACTCAACCCCAAGGCCGGCCTAGCCTTCAAGTCAACTTCTGCTTCGTTTCATCGACACGACTGGACGACACTATGCATATTCCGAAGTGTTATATTCTGTCATCCTATCAGAGGGCTGGTAACGAATGTATCGAAATACAGCCCATATTTGGTGGCGCGGAATCCACCACTATGTGCGGGTCATTCTGCGACGGCGAGCCGGTCCAGTGCACAGTATTTAGAATAATCTCAGTGTTGATTATCAGTGTTGATTCTTATTCTGCAATCCAAGTGGATCAGCGCAAGTACCAAATTTCATTGCGAGAGGTGGCCTACAATGGATGTTCTGCCAGCTATACTGATAGGCGTGTTTGCACATCAATTAACAATATTAAGGGCCGGGACATCTGGAGTCTAAACTTTGCGGAGCATTCACTGTCATATTAGGGCATCAGAATGCGATCCAATGAATGGATGAACCACAGTTCTATACTTGCCCAGCATCAAAGGGAAAGGTATGCAAAAAAATTCCTGCACCCCGCGGAAATTGATCGTTGTCGGTTGCGGGGACACTACTCATGTAGTCCTGCCAATTGAGGACAACAAGACTATACTGTGTCTTGTCCGTCGGCAACAGGTGTGGGTAGCATATGCGCTGATGAGCAGCACCTGTTCAGCGGTTAGTGCACGATACGATCGAATAGAGTTGCGGGTCGTACTCAAGGAAAGGTGCTGCCGACGGTCACAGTGATTCGCTGAGCAAAACTGCCTACAACATCTCTGCGAGTGATGGCTTTTCCTGCATGCGCTATCAGTCTGAATTCTCGGTTGAAGCTATAGATCTCATTGGCATTAATTTGGACGATGCAGCGGTAAGGCGTCCGCAGTTGGTGGTTTACCATAGGTTTGCCGTTTCCGTCTAACGCAATGTTCCACATCATGCTGCTCCAGCCGTACTGATCTGGTCCGCCAATGAAGTGAAAAGAATAAGCACGGACTTCAGGGCTTACAGGTTATTGCTTCAGAAGGACAGCCTAGTCGCACTGTGCACCTTGATATCATTCCATCAGTCTGTGCCGTAGACACCCGAGCATTCCGTTATATCACGTTACATGGACCACCTTGGGGGAAGGCGTTCCTGAAGCTTGTGATCTGGCTCACTGTACCGCCACAGCAATTGAACGACACCCCCGCGAACAAATCCCCTGCGGACGAATTCATGAAGTAGCTAGGATTATTTTAACATATGTTCAACGTTCATCAGCGGTCGCAATACAAGCGCGATCATGGCCTCGCCTTCCACAGAGCATAATGCTGCGCAAAAAAAAGTTAACCGGCGCCCGAATGGGCTCGGAGCAATGTATGATATTCTAAGGATAGCTGAGGGGAAGTTGAGATGCAGGATCCGGGACACCATGCAGACTCACGAGTTATGAGAATACATAGGTTCAAGAATGCAACGGGATTCCTTTCGCTCGGAGGCCTTGGAGCGCCAGAACGTAGGATCTGGAAAGAAATTGGGATCTAAAAGTGACTTCCAGGGAGTGGGGCTCACAAATTGTGACATCATTCGGACTGATTGACCTGCTACGCATGTTATTGCTATCCTTCATCCATGCAAGGCATTGCAAGCTGATCATTGGTCAGAAAATACAATTGACGGGACAGTATGGGACTGGGCTCCACGGCACGACATAGACCTTGATCCGGCTGTTTATGGCCAGAATGTCGGAGAGGGCTGTCCATATGGCAGGTGGTGCGCGGTTGATATTGAACGCGGAAAAAGGATGTTTCCCCGGGAGTGTCTACATATGACTAGACTGTTATAAAGGTGATCAGGAAGGAGAGCTCTGAGGGAAAATATGACCTACCGAATCGCTGCAGTCCGTAGCCCCAAGAGGGAGTCTGACAAAGGACGCTGTTCATCGCCGAATAGGATCCATTAGCAACCCACGTGGACGTGGGAAACAGAGGAGAAAGTTGGGAAAGTGGTTTGTCGTCGGACAATTGGTGCAGGAGAGAGCAGCAGTTTGCGGTGTTCGTGAGTTTCGAGTTCGCGAGTAAATTGGCGGACAAATCGGCTAAACAATAGAAATTAGATTAGATAGACGTATAATGTTGCAGACTGAATCAGGCTGGCTCCGAATCCATTCATCATCTGGACAATGGTATCAGTTAGTGTTCCACTGAAGGATGTATTGGACCCGACCTGATATGTCGTGGTTTCATCCACAGTCATATCCACGCCAGCAATGGGCCCAGCGGTCGTGAAATAGATTAAGCGAGCTGATGCGGCCAAATAATTTAACGAAAGCCAGGACAGAAAGGAATGTGCCCGTACTCAGTTGTGCGGTCCGGTCCCAGGTGGTCTGCACTGGGGCAGAGGGTCAGTGAAACGTCAGCAGAGGAAAGGCATACACAGGTATGGCTTGTAATAACGATAACGCATATGTACGTGCTGGACACCCGTATTTGGAGCCGCCGACCGCCGTGACACGGAAAGAGAGTACACGTACACGGGGCACTCGGCCTTCGTGATCGTGCTGCCATCAGGCATCCTCCGCTCACACTTGCGCTCGGTTCCCCCCATATGGGTACAGGCGCCATGCCGTGGCATCGATAGATCCGAAGCTCACAACTCCGGCCACCGCAGCACTCGCCTTTCGACGCCACAACAGCGTCTGGGGGATCTGCCGCACGCGTGTGCCACACGTCACCGCCCTCGCGCATCAGCACCAAATTCTCCGTACCACTCGTGCTCGTCCTTGGGCTGCACTCACGAGGATGGCACAACAGGTTACCTTGTCGACGGCGAGCGCCGATGCATACGTGCAGGAGCTAGTGGATGACGCCGGGCTTCAGGCGTTCGACACCGGCCTCGGCAGAGGCCAGTTTTGGTACGCGCTCGTTGTGTAGTATGTGCGCAGCAGGAGGTTAAAGTGGGGGTGGGGGTACTTGGCAGTAAGCCGTGACATTGTCTACAATAGTCGTCGTCGGCCGCCTTGGGTTGATGCCAAGTAGAGATGTCGACACTGGAGACGGATTTGCGGTAGTCCGTTTTTAAGTGATGGGTCCCGATTGGGGTTGAGCCTTATTACGTAATCACGTTTTGAGGCCCTTGCCCCCGCTCTTAAATCTTGGGAATACTCACGTCGTAAAGGAACAGATGTTTAATGTATGCGCAAATATTTCCATATATTTCCAATGCCATGGGACAAAGCTATTAACGAGTCAAATTGATGGGTTTTGGCCCGTTGATGTCCCATCACATTGAAGGATGAGCTCCTGCACTCATTCAAGCGCCATTCAACAAATTTTGAAGAGACAGATCATTTCTAATATACTCCGAATTTTAGTTCCACCCCAAGAAACTAGAGAAAGAGGTGCCGCATAGCGAAAACGGCACCAGGGCAGCTAAGCGAAGATTATGTAACAAGGGCCAACCCCAATCGGGACCCATCACTTAATAACAGACTTCAACACATCGAGGTACGAGATCATACCGTGTTGAAGTCTGGCTCTGAGAGACTAGATTTGCGGGGTGTGGGCCTTGGCTTAAAAGCTCGGTTAACAGGCAAAACTAGTATTGATTAGATGTGGCGTACCTGGCACGTCTCCGGTGGAAATGTGAAGCATATATAGCCGCACACGCAGCGCGAGGCACGAATTCGCGCCCCACCGGAACGTAGGCGGCTTTCAAAGCTTTGTCGAGTTCCAGTGCGGACCCAGGAGACGCGGGTCACACATTCCAATGGCGCAGATTGAATGGGGAGCACAGATATGCGGTGGAGAGAGAGAAAGTAAAGCTTAGAAGGACATTGTCGACGACGTATCAGCAATGGAGTCGAAAGCGCGAGGGAGCCGTTGCCGGCTAGAAAAGGCCCGTATTGTGGTCCGTCGAGGTGCAGTAATGTCGTTCGAGGTGCAAAAGGTGTTGCCGTAACGAGTGAGGCCAAGCGGAGGGAGCTACGGGGGGAGATCTGGAAGCTCGGATTATCATGCCAACATCACCAAAACGGTCAAAAACAGGTAAGGCCAGGCGGAAATCATGATTTTTCCACGATCCTGATGCGCAATCACAACCGGTTGTAACCGCTCGCAATCACTATACAATTATTGGAACCCGGAGACAAGAGGAGACGATTCACTCTCAATTCTTGCAATAAATCACAAGGCCTTGCGAGGTCTTGTGTACTTGGTACACACCACATTATGAAAACAATAAAAAACATGATCCAGTCTGGGACGAAGCTTGCTGAGTGATTTTGCATAGATTTCCGCCGTCCACTGCAAGCCGGATCACATCAATCTGAACTCACTACTGCTTTACTTCAGTCAGTACTTATTGCTAGCACTCGACCCGGGGCCTGGGGGACCGGGGCTCCTTCCATTTTCCTTCCGGACTCCGGAGCCCTGCTAGGAAACTCGTTTGGCTATTTCCGGGTTTATTTCGCAATCACATTGAGTTGCAATGGTACGGCAGGCAAACGCCGGGACTTGGCTTACAAAGGCTTTCAAACTCCGATGGTCCGTGCGCCGATCTCGTGATTGATGGCCTGGATGGTTCGAATTGATGGCGCTCGCTTGCGCTTCCCTTCTTTCCCCCTTCCTCCTGCGTGCGCAGACTCTCCCTCCCCTCCTTATTCAGCCTATCTCTGGCTCAGAACTCCCCAGCTTCAAGTCATCAGCTGCTTGTGACCTTCAACACAATCAATCACACCAAGATTTGGCCGTCTTCACTTCGTCGTGGGACGCTCCCCTGCCATCTGCATGCTCAGCCTCAAGTGCTTCGCTCCCGCAAGCCGTGCAACCACATGTCCCTTCGCCCTCTCAAAGGCTCAAGACTCGTCGTCAACGCCAAGGCTCTAAACTCGTCATCAAAGCCAGACCTGTCTTCCTGGAGGAACCAACCCATCAAGACTGTATCTTGGTATTGCTCCAGCTGCTCCCGTGCTCCCACCAAGCTCTCAAACCTGCTTTGTGTCAAGCCAATAGCTTTCACCTTGCAAGAGTTCCTTTTTCGTTATGCCCTCCTTTCTTTTTTTCTTGTCAGTGCCATGGGCACTTAAATGTACTTGTCCGTAGAATACCGGTGGCATATATATTATTTTATTTTCATCTATGTCTTTGTGTGTCCGGGCGTTGAAAGGTGGTCCTTTTGAGCTACCGTGCAAAATATGGCACCGGTCATCGCAAGGGCAGTTAAGGGCAATAAAGCCCTTATATGGGCTCGCAATCCTCAAAATGATTGTGTGTATCGTGTGTGTCACACACCCATATATCCTCTTATCTGCGGGTCCACAACAATTGCGAGGATTGTGAGGATTGCGGAGATCGCAACCGATTGTAATGGCAGACAACTTTTTTCCAGATTCGGTGATGAAATCATGCCAGCTGGCAGCCGGATAACTATCAGATCAGGCTGCCGGCCGCCTTATCATATCCTGATCACGGCCTGATAAGGCTATCTTTATTTTTCCGACATGCACCGATCATGATAGTGGTCCAACGAAAGTGAATCCACAATGTTTGAGTCTTCGTGTGGTTCAAGAACCGACAGGGTGGACCAAGGTGCTGTGTCCCACATTAAATCATAAAATTCAAACCAATTATCCTCACTGGCCGTGGGATCGACGCAGAGACGATTGGTTGAAGGCCGTATCCACATCATACATCTCCATGGGAACTGGAAATATATAGTTGGCCACTGGGCGGAAGATTGTGGAGCTGAGCAATATACCAGAGGGTGTCTCAATACAGATTGACTATAGTTGTGGGCTGCCTACAAACTCGTCCGTAGGTCAAGTCTCGTTGAACATAGCTCTTGACTACCCTTACCTTGAAATCCATATAACTGTGGAAACTTGTATCAGAACGCCCAGCAGCGAGGAGGATCAATATGAGACCACCATAGATGTACCATCCACTAATGAGACCCACTGTACTTCTCCACCAGTTGTTGTGCTGGGATTACAGCTAATTGCAGTACCGAAGGCGCAAACCAAAATTTTCTGTTTTGGGATATTTTCAAAGAATTCCCGATATCTCAGTCGGTTCTTCACCGATTCACATAAAAACTAGATAGATCTACTCAGCTAATTCACGCGCAACTGCAGTCATTCCATGGTCCTTGCACCACATTTTTTTTAATTCCCATTTTTCATCTTAAATGGGATTTTTTTGATGAAACCAAGTATACATATCAACGATATAGCTATTTAAACCTTGGTGCTGCAAAAATATTCAGGAGAAACAACTAGTTTTTCAACATTTTGAGGCCAATCTTGCAGGGCACATTTTCAGTCTCAACTTCAACCCATTTAGCTGTAGACCTCATTGTGTCCACCACTTCTTGTGTTCTTTTGTTCAATTTTTTTCATGGAACCTCTTCCTAGGCCTCACACTACATTTTCATCCTGGTTATGAAATATTTGGGTTTGTTTGAACCTCACTTGAACATGATTCAGGATGGATTTCTTCCTCCTCGATGTCCTGATCACCCAATGGCCTCAGATTATTTGTGGAGCACAGATATCATACAGGATTATGATTTGACATCCTCAACATATTTTGGGGTTCTGCTTTCAGGTGAAATTCAATGATTGATGTGAAATCATGTGCAAGGACCATGGAATGACTGTAGTGATAGAAAGGAACTTGTGAAAATATTATGTGTTAGGTATTTTCTGGTTCCGGGCTGTTTTCGCACCAAAAGCCATCTAGCATGCCGGGAACATGCCCCAGCGGCTAACATTTTAGGATGGACAACATCTATAGCTGTGGGAACATGTGATAGAGCCAGAAACACAGATAAATTACTTACAGCCCCTCTAGCTCCCTCGGATACATTTGCCAGTTATGACATTGAGAGATATTGCAAAGATACATTTATCTAGGAATTTCGTACATTTGTGCGCAGCGCCTGCGGTGCTGGCGGTAAACTTCACCAATTTTCATCAGCCGTATCTCATTTCGAAGATCCAGATCCCCCATCGGAAACCTGCGAAAATCTGCCCGTTGCGCGTCAGCACCTGAGTGATATTGGTGAAATTTCCCCCGGCGACTACGAAATGCTGCGCATGGGAGAAAAATGCGCCCGTGGACCTAGAGCAGGGTGAGCTCCGATTGGAGAAGAAGAGGCTAGGGCACAAACTGATCGTCTGCGGAGAGTTGGCTGCTAATGTAACATCCTATGTTACTCATTAATATCAAGGACAGTTATATCTTGAGCAATTGTAGGCCATTGGGTAAAACCGATGCTGCCTGTACCGATTGGATGCTAACAGCTAAAGACTAATTTCTAACAACCGCCACCTGCCAACTATTGATTCCCAACTGCTGTATTCTAACAGCTAACTGCTGAAAATGTCCGAACCCTAACTGCTAATGCGGACCGTACAGTGTTGACCTATTTGTTTGACTCTTGGTACTCTTGACACGGGGGGTGCAGTACAAAAGCAGATCAAATCCCATGATCACCTACAGCGAATACCACAAGAGTTTTATATGTATTGGCACTGGGAGCTTGATTGTTTCCAACGAACCGGAGCATGCAGTATGTTCGTTCAGGAAACTCCACGGACTTGGCCCTGAACCTAGCCAGCGAGAATAGTCACCCGGCGGAAGAGTGAAAAGCAAGAGACAGGAAGGCAATATTAGAGTGCAATATTAGAGTGGTCTCGTGTTTCTACCTTTTTGGAAGTACAGCAAGTAAATTCGGCACACAGCCCGTCATAGCCCATCCCCCTCCTCCGATTCTTCCTGCACCTCCTCGACTAGGCTCGTCATCGACGGGCGGTGCACCATCTGTGGGTCGACGGGTTTAAGGTCGACGCCAGAGGACGTCCCAGGTGTGATACTACCTGAATCCTGCGCCTCATTGGAGCTGGAGGCAGGCACGGGCTCGAAATACGTGTTCGCACACGGCGTGGCCTTGAGGCACTGCACGTCGGGGCGCACGATGTCGCGGCAGAACATGTCGAGGTCGAGGTCGTTGTCGTCGTAGCCTGCACACGGGCGTCAGTGAGCAGTTCGCGATGCAGGTTGAATTCTGGGGTCCACTGACCAAACGGCTGCTCGATCTCCTCCCCCGCCGCGACGAACCCGAGGTACACGAAGGCGCCTACGGCGACCTGTGATAAACAAAACATAACATACCCGTGTCAAGACTGCCCGCGAAATTTACGAGACATGGAATGGAATGACGCACAGCGGGAACAGTGTGCCACTCGAAATCGCTCACGAGCTGCAGCGGGAGAAGGAAGAGGTACAGCCAGACCACGCTATCCACGTCCGAAGTAAATTCAGAACTACACGAACTATGAGGAGGGCGACGTACTGGCTGTGAGGAACGGAAAAAATATTTGCGGAGAGAGCGTATTCGAGGATCAGCAAACCGGACACCAGACAGAGCGAGGCATGCGTACCGGATATGCGAGGAGTAGACGCTGCGGCGGCTGTCAGCATCGAGTCAGGGAGCAATGTGGAGGACGTACAAAGGAAGAGGTGTCGTGAGGACTTGTTCGAGGGCTGGATGGCGGGGTGTCAGCGATACGACGGAGAGCGACGAACGGAAATGCGAGATGCAGGGAGGATAGATTGAACGAGGGAGATGTGGTCTTGGGCAAAGGAATTCAAAGAGGAAGAAAGCGAACGATCGAGGGGAGGGAAAGACTCACTCGTCAAGCTCGCCTCGAACGCCTGAATGCACCCAATCAAACTGCCCATACTCGTCCCTGCGAAACGAAATGTCAATAATCGATACTGCAAAAACAAGGGATATCAATCCAAGGAAAACACCGAAAGGAATGGAGCGACGCCCCCAAGATAAGCTGAACTGAGATATAACACACCCGGAACAGTACCCCGTTCCTCTAACACTCCGAACCACTCGCTCAAGCACCGCAGAACCTCCTCCGGGAGGTTCTGCCCCCGATGCAGGATTCCGTCGACGATGCCCGCGGAGTGGACGTGTTGCGCTGCGTCCGCGGGGGTGGGAGAAGAGGGAGAAGAAGGGTGCGGCGCCTGCATCGGGCCCGCCCAGCGCCGTCTGTGCCTATGTCTGTGTCCGTGTCCATTCGCCTGCTGAGACTCATCGCGGGCATCCCGGTGCGCGCGGAAGCGGCCGAGTACAGAAGACAAGACACGTGCGAAGCTGGCAAAGACGCCGGCGAACGCGATCATCTCGGGCGCGACACGGCGGAGGACGGCGTCCTCCCTGCCTGGATTGGACGCGGGGAGGAGGGGCATGTTGTCTTGTAGAGAGTGCGTCGAGGCGTGTGCGGGAGAAAGCACGCCGAGGGCGGTCTCAGGCGTTGCCGTCACGGTGGAAGCGGATGCGGAGCTCGAAGTGGGGCTGGTGAGCGAGACGGTGGAGCTACTAGTCGCAGCGGAGGGCCGTTTGGAGGCGTGGGAGGCAGAGGAGGGCTTGAGCGTTGCGGTGGAGGCAGAGGAGGAGGACGCGAAGGTGCCGTATTGCGTCGTGCTCGGAAGAGCCGTCGGTGGTTTAGGAGACAAAGCGGGAACGGCGGTCGCAATTGTCAGATGCGGCTCCGTCGCGTTCTGGTGTTCGTGCTGTGATGGTGGGGAATGTCAGAAATTTCAATTATGAGCGACATGTTGGGAGGGAGGGGCGTACATCATGCAAAGGCCGCACAAGGTCGTACAAATCCTCGTAGTAGATGCCTAGCTCGCCCCTTAGATGGTGCTTAAGCGCCACCGCAAACCTACGCGCCGTTAGCGGGTAATAATAATGCAAATCTAAATTCAGCGGCGCGCATACCCCTCGATTAAATCCAGCGCCATGCGTTTTTCCGCCATGACTTTCAGCATTTCTGGCGGCGTCCGTAGCGCACCTATCGCCTCGTCTGCGGTGCGCGGGCACAGCCGCAGGGGGACGTGGTACCAGATGAGGCGCGACGTCGTGCGCGCGTTGCGAATTACGTCGGCCCACGTGGTGCGCCCCATCCAATAGCGGTCGTATCTGCCCGTTTCCAAGCAAAAGTAAGCATTAAATCAGAAAGAAAATGGTGGGTACGGCACACACCCGCTCATTGCACGGTAGGATATCACGAAACCGATCACCACACCCATGACGGTGAGCATGACGTTCGGAATGTCGAGCCTGCGCCCGGTCCCGATCCACGTATACACGACGAATGCCGCGAAGAGCGTGTGTAGGCTGTTGATATCAGCACCTACTGAGGTAAGAGAAGAATATACGCACAGTACCGCCGGCCAGATCCTCCAAATCTACGGGTCCTCTCAGATGTAGCCACGAGACAATGACCAAGAGACGCACGACAGAGCCCCGGCCAAAAGTCCATGTCAAGAACGAGTATGTGGGGACCTTGGGCAGCAGGCTCGGCTCGGACCGGTTACTTGCGGGCAGGAGAGTGTGCTGCCCCGTGAAGGAGCGTTTGCCGTGCAGTGCATGCGACATGATGAGGAGGCTGTGGTGGCAAAAAGATGGAGTAGTATAGTAGTTATGTCACATCACGGCGTTCAAACATAGAACCGGTGCACCGTCACGTGTGGCACATTGGTGCAGGTAACCTAATTTCATTGAATGATAGTCAATGGCCGGCGAGCGGCGGGGCCCAAACAGATTGAATTGGTTCGGAGCCTAAGTCAGATGAAGGATAATAATTTCCTGTCTCTGCAGTTCTACTTATGGATGCAAGCAAATTCACTCTGTTGCCTCTGGATGCCTACCTCTTGTTCCCATTGATTGGAGTCAAATTTTCTCCTGGAGTGTGTCCATGTCACGTTCCGTGACTCGGACTGGGAAATAAGGCTCCGATAATTCTTCCAGAATCAAGGGTGCAGTGTGCAGCTGCGATCAGTCGTTCATCCGTGATCCCACATTTGGAGTTGGAGACAAGATATGCCTTCGCTTCGCTCCGGCGCGGCGGCGGAGGTCACTCGAATATGTATTCAAATTTTATTGAGAATATGGTAAACAGGTACAGGCGGTTATCGAGGCAGGGTAGGGTCAATTTTGTGCGTACCAGCGGCGCCAACCGATTGGGCAAAGTTATTTCTCGCTGTTCAGACGAATCTATGGCGGAGAAAGCTTGGTAAATTTCAGTACATTTGAAAGATACGGCCGGAATGTGCTTATCCAGTTATGAGGTATCTCCATGTGTTCTCGTCATCAATGTGGTAGGCAGCTTCCGCGTACCTGCGAGGGTGGGAAGATGAAGGTACATGCCAACACTCAGACCATTGATATGTGGTTGAAAAAACATGGTCCGGAAAGACTTAATTCAAGCGGGAAACGAATTGGTTGAAACATATTGCTCACCCTCCGGATGTTCGCCGCTCCCCGAATCGTCCCAGAGCCACATGATCTACGGTTCCGAGCGTTCATTGAAAGCTCCCAAATTGCGGAGAGTAGATTGCGGAGAGGGAGTGTGAAGGAGCTTGGGACAGGCCAATGGATGCGACGAATTCCACTAGGAGCACAATTCAAAGAGAAACAACAATGTGTGTTGAAACATCTTGAATATGATATCTTGCAAGAGTATTGCAGCCAAAAAATATTAGATTGTACTGACAGAGAAAGTGCAAGTGCAAGGATGAGGAACCATGGTAACTTGATGGCAGGTGGGAGAGGACAGAATAGGCGGTTAATTCAGGGTCCTTTATACTCCAGAGACGACCTACGTGGCCGCAGTTTAACAAATGTAGGCTGCTGCGGCGTGGTGGTAGATTTGTCACATAAGAACTTCGTTGAACTGCGCAATTATTTATTCTGTTCGCACTTGATTCGCACACGAGATTCACCTGTTAAGCTCAAATTCCCCAATCCGGTCTGAAATCTACAGCTCTGAGCCCTGGCGTAGTGGAAGAGCATCAGGAATTGCGGCCAGAGTGCGAAAAATGGCACCAACTGGAGATTTAATTTGTGCTCACACAGGGAGGACGAAGGAGATGACCTGTATGGGGAAGAACGGATCATAGGTTTCTATCATGGTTGGAATTTGCGGCGCAGTTCCTGGCTTCCGCGCCGCAGTTTGCGTAGTAGTGCGTAGTTCTAGGACAGGGTACGGAAAGAGTCCGAATGACAACGTGAAGCTCGAGAGTAAAGGGAAGAGAATGGAGATGAAGCCAGATGGAGGTAAAGCCACAACATTCACATACGAACGAGGAGGATCTCATTAAGGAACGGTCACTTCCGAGCCTCGGACGGATCCAAAATCTGCGGCAGGTATGAATATTAGCCTTGATGGAGATGAAGTAAAAACTGCGGTAAAGCTGTGCATGTTGGAACGTGTACACTGGCTCGAACTGCGCGTTGAGGAAGCAGGATGAGGGAAGAGACGAAAGAAAGGAGATAACCTGCATGGGGCTGGGGTACAAAGCCGTACAAAGAATCGAGGGACATCTCGTTAAAGAACGGTTAATGGCACTTATATGCAAGTTGTGTGCAACATAGTCATTCTCAGCCGTATGAATATTTTCAAGAATATCCTGCGCCCTGCTCAGGATTTCTCAGGTATGGCTCTATAAGTGTAAGCAGAATTGACAGATGTGCAAGTCACATGCAATTTGAGGCGACATTCTCATAGCACAAAAAGAAACTAAAGTTTTTGTTTGTGAAAATAATGCGGATAGTTTATGTAGAGAGTAGGCGAGCTTGAGGAATTTTTGGGGATTCATGTATTTGTGCTCATGATGGCTAGAGCCTAGCAAAAAGGAAATTGAAGACATTCCAGGGGAAGAGGTCTTCACCGAACCGGTATTAAATATTCTTGAATAATTCAAGGACAGGATGAGGAAAAAGAGCCTCGTGTATCTGGAATGGCTCGGCCCGGGTCGAATGTGGTCCCCCGAGTGATGTTCACCCACCGAGAATGCGATGCATCCGCCATCATACACCACCGATTTCCCAGCCACCTGGGTACCAGGTCGGAGATGCTGATCTCAGTCCGGCAAGGATTTCATATTGATCCGAGGTGAATCGGCCGACCTCGAAATGAGGTCGAGGCGTTTCGCCCCAAATCGACGATGAAAGGCTCGCATTGGGATCCAAATGAGGAAGGAGTTAAAACGAAAGAGAGCAATAAGAGTCGAACTCAGAGCTAAATGGAACGAGAAAATATTGAGAATGAGAAGAGAACCACTTGCGCTAAAGTGCTGTAATGGGTAACTCAAAATAATCCTAGCTATCTGCCTACCTCTACTAATTCCTTGCCTCTTCTGCATCAGAAAAAAAAAATTGAAGGAGCGGGACCTCAGGGCACTGTGAAGCTCTGGAATCATGATCGGGGGTGTTTGCTGAAGGACAGATTGTGAGGGGCAGGATCACGGGAGGCAGTCCCAGTTATGGTCCTCTATTAGTATAGGACTTTGGTCAAAAAAATTGTCTACATATGCTAAGTGCATGAGTGAGGTCGAGCTGAGGTTTGTTCAAGGTCGATTCGAGGTGGGAAATCCTGCCTTGATCCGACATCAAATTTCGTCACATTCAATGTCGGCTAGATGCCGGACCCGGCTCGACCGTTTGAGCTGGGTTCCGACAGATTTCGGCCTTGATTTGTGCTCTTTCGTAAAACCTCATTTCAACCCTAAGTCCAGGCCAATTTAGCATCATTTTGTGGGTCAGATTTACGGCAGCCGATTCACATTGATTTAACCTCTCGTCTAAAAACGGTGGTGTAGCTACAGGGTGTGTGCGGTTGGAACTGGAATGAATGTGCGTTTTAATTACGTGGAGGGATTATCTACAGGCAGATCCCGACTAAGGGCGGCTCTGAGTCGGGCAATGGAAGGACTCCTAGGCGTGGGGAATAAAGCGTGAGGGCCTCGAACGGTTCCTCGTTGGCCACAAGGAATTCCGACGCCGGAAATGTTGTGAGACCCGCTATTCCTCGCAAGCAACAAGAAAAACCATTTTTGTGCTTCCCTTTGGACACGCAACATCGCTGGAGATATAGCAGGGAGAGAGGACAAAAACATTAAGCATACCTTATGGCTCAAACCCGAGTTGAACGGATATTCCTGCAGTAATTCAGCAACATCTGCAATGTGATGCAGGTAAAGCCCGTCCATAATCCACCATCGAGAGGATACAGAAGCAGGTTGGAGTCTCGAGAAACGTACACTGTTCAAGAGATACGCATCTCCCGCCAAATGGGCAATAAATTCGGAGTTGAATTACGGCCATGAGGACGACAGGGGGTGAAAGATGACTTCTCCCTTAGCAGGATCTCGTGTAAGTAGAAAATGTGCCAACGCATCCGGAAGGAAGTTGCACAAAAAGCGATGAACTGCCAATATACGTATGGCTCGAACCCGAGTCGAACGGGTGTTTCTGCGGGGGCTGGTGCATCCGACACCGCAGTGAATGTGATCCAGCAGCGGACCATCTGCTATCGAGCCGGTGTCATTCCCGGTATCAACCTGAAATTTACACTGTGAGTTTACGAGCGTGCGATGTGGTCTTTCATTTCCAAACTCGGGGGCCAATATGAATAGCGTCGACCACTGGGACTTCCACTCTTTGGCCAATTTGTGGCGTGATATGCACATGGTAAAATTAAATGTTTCGGGGTGCGTGGAAATGGTTCTGAAAGGTGTAGTTTCAGTAACAGTACAAACCGGCCCGAACTTATTAGTCTCGGCATCGGTATCGGCACGCCGGGAAACAATCAGTTTCGGCCGGGAGACGCCGAAGTTGTTTCGGTGTTACTAAAATGTTGACGGTGAGGATAAGGGACTATCCGCGCACATCGGTGCATGTGGATGAGGAACTCGTGCGTGTCCCACGAGTTCGAGACACGAGGTAAAAGGGCGGGATTAACAGGGTCCGATGTTGAAGAACGGTTAAATGGGAAACGCTCAGTAATCCTTCATTGCGTGAAAACCCGATGATGTTCTGTTCATCCGACTTCCGAGATCCGGAAGTCGGATGTCGGAAGACCGGATCAGAACAAAGCCTGGTGCACGAATATAAAAGGTGCCCAATAAGAGCTAGCCAGGGGTCCCCGAGCGGTGGTTGTGTTTAGGTGTGGCTACATCTTGCCAGGTGTGTGGAGGCGGCTAGCCGGACCTAGCCATACATCATGATCTCCGCTAGCCACACGTGTCTGGCTATATTTAGCCAGGCGCCACTGCGGCTAGTCACACCGCGGTTCCCTCAATTAATTGGGCCTTTTAGTTAGCTGCGCTTCTCTAAGTATTGTAAAAGAAATAATTCGGCCCAAAACGGAATTAAATATATCTCATTTGGGACTTAACAAAATCTAATCAGTAATCGAATCTATCAAAGTCCAAATAAAAGTCCACCAAAACTTCGAGTATTGCTGCGCCTTTTGCCAGCGATAAAATGCAATATGAAAGATACAGAATAAACGACGTTTAAGTAAGTTCCAAAACTAAAGATTTCAAGCCTATCAATATCGCTGCTGATACTTTGGATTTGGAATCAGGTTTTAAGGAAGCCAAAACAAGAAGTATAAATTCTCATTTAAAGGTGTTTGAAACTAGATGAGAAACTTAAAATTTCAGACACCATTTAACCCATCTGCAGATGGTCTGCAGATCGTCCGCAGATCGTCTGCAGATCGTCAGCCAGCAATAATATAAGGCAATATATAATAATAAACTCGGACCTTCGATAGCTTCAGCTCCGCGCATCCACGAAGCGGAAGTATTCAACGATGCGGGGCTCGCGACCCTGGTGCCGACAAAAATCTGGACAAGATACATCAACTTTAGGAAGCGGAAATACGACGCGCCTTTCAAAAACTTGCGGGGCGGGGCGGCGAACATATCGCTCTTCGACGACCGGCGGTCTGGACCTAATTCCGCGTAAATATGTATTGAAGGGAATCGGAAAATAAGGAAGGAACGCAGAAACGATGAGCAGGGGCACTCTGGATGCGCCTCCGTTCGTGTGGCACATGATCTCTCGATGGTGAGTATGCCGAGCTTGTCATCAACGTGGGGGCGGTAGGCGGGCGGCAACGTGGGACGCACGAGGCGTGCGGGTTCCAAGATGCACCCCCGTTCGTGTGGAAGCGGTGGGCAGGGTGGGCGTGCGCGGAGGCAGAAACGACGAGCGGAGGTGCTCTGGACGCGCCCCCGTTCGTGTGCAAGCGGTGGGGCCGGGTGAGCGTGCGCAGACATAGAAACAACGAGCAGGGGCGGTCGGACGCGCCCCCGTTTCTGTGGGGCTGGTCGGGGCGGTCGGGCGTGCGCAGAGGCCGAATCCAAGGACGGGGGTGCTCTGGAGGCACCCCCGTTTGTGCGGCGGTGCATCGACGCGCCTGATGGGGGTGTCAGTGCCGCCCACAATTAAACAAGTAACCCAGGACACACTTCGGACTTATTTCGTGCCGCCAATATTTTCGCCTTATTACATCGTAGCATTGTGAGGGTCCGTTTACATATTGTACCTGAATAAAGATAATCAGTCAACAGTCGAAGTCAAGAAAACAAAAGATACTCACATAGTCACTGGCCAGCCCAGGCGCACCAGATAAAATCGGACCACTGCGATAACCCCGGCCTTCCCCCCACAAAGCGCCTCGTCAAACTTCTCGCAGTGTTTCACGCCGCAGAACTCGCATTCCTCCGGCCGAATCCAGGCCCCATGTAGCCGGAAATGTAGATGGATAAGATGTTCTGGAGAGAGGTTAGACTGCGCCGCTGAAAGAAAGCAACTGTACCAAAACTAGCCGTGTCCGGGACGTCGAAATAAAACCACCACTCATGCTGTTGGGGCCAGCACTTCCGCTTCCACTCGGATTTGCGCCTCGGAGGCTTGTTCGACCACCCATCTTGACTGCAGACGGTTTGGCGATGGTGGACGGCGGCGGCTGGGTGTCCGGGATGCAAAAGGCGTAAAAGGCGCCGGGCTGCCATAGAGCGGGATTGGAGGCGAGGATGCGGGCGATGGCGGCGTCCAATATTGCCTGTGTCGATGCGGCGGTCATCGCTGTCGAGACCCCCATGTCAGCGTCAATAAACGGACAGCGGGACGACATACCGGGTCGTGGGGAGCGTGGTAGGCAATAGAGGATGGGAGCACGTGAAAAGACTGCAAAAATGCGTTAGCAGAACGAAATACCAGCGCAAGAGGAGTAAAACCTTGGTGAGATGGCAGTTGTGGTGGTGGTTCAGGTCCAAGGAATGTCTGGCCCGCCGGTCAGCGGCCGACGGCTTTTATAGGGAGTCAGCGACGGGGATGCGGGTTAGCAAGGTAAAACGCACCGTAGGGATGTCGAGAACATCCTAGGGCATCGTCAGTGCCCGTCTTTCAAGGGGGGAGAGAGGACGGAACTGGAAAAGGATAGGCACGTACCTGACATTCCCGACGGGACGGGCTAGCGGGCACGCCCCGCGGGCAAAACGTACCACGGGCGTCCCCAGGGCATCGTCAGCGCCGAAGGCAGCACAGTATCAAAGCGAATGCGATTATTCGCGCAGAGAAACGTTTAAAATCGATTGGACGCGGTGCTTCGCACTCTACGTTCACTCGAGAACAATATCTTGCAAGGAATTCTGAGAGGGCTGCAAGTCGATTGAAACGCGGCGCTAAGTATGCTCAAGACGGA
>JARKIE010000795.1:0-24321 GCA_029378255.1 Mycena rosella
GGTAAGTAGGTTCGAATTCTGCATGGTCGGCCAGTCCGTGGGCGGAGTGGACTCACTGGTGAGGGACGACTCGGAATGTAAAGTTAGATGAGGACAGTCGCGGTTCCCGCCCCCGACGTCCAGGTGCATCATGATCTTGATTCTTTGGGAGCAACGGTGTGGATATTGAAGGGATTCCAGAGGTCCGTGCTACGTAGACGTCTTAAGCCATTCACACCATCAAGCACTGGAGCTTCCACAAATCAGCAGTGGGAGAACGCTGGAGTGGCCTCGGGAACGGTCTAAAGCGTGTAGCCGTCGTCGTTTGCCAGATCCGACCTTCTAATTTGGGGATGTCGAGGATGCTGGGGTTCCGGTGTTTATATGAGTGACCTGTCGAATCCCATGCTTAATTATTGCACATGGAGCACGGCATAAGCCAATCCGGTTGGCGAAGATAAGGAGGGCAGCGCCGTCTCCCTGGGTATTTCTGCACCGACGGCGTCCTGGCCGGTATGTACCGCGTCTGAATTCTCAGCCTGTGAAGGACTTGCGCTGGAGCCTAATTTGGGATTCAAAGATTATTTCCGCAGGGTAGGGCTGAGGCGGACATATATCATCCACAATGAAAAGCGGCTTCAGTCCCGTACTAGTAGCCGAAATCATTGCTACAGAACATGGTAGACCCTCTGTGGTCTTGAACTTTGTGAGAAGATACTTCACTTTGCACGTAAGGATAGTTGCAGAGAACGAACCCGCGGATTTTATTACAAGCAGCAATGGCCCGCGCTCGGTTCTTCCATCGTCAAGCTGCACTAGATCTCAGGTATTTAGTTGACCCAATTAGAGTAAATTAACTGGTGGAAATGCCTGGACGCTTGATTCATAGATCCTTAACAGTGGAGCGCAGAACCATCAGCCGAGGACCACCAGTTAAGTGATCACTCACGAGCTCAAATTCTGGAAACGGGCGGCCGGGAGCGCGGAGTGGAATCTACACCTGGGGGCAGTATAATCCCGCACACGGAAGTCGTGGACAAATTCCGTCAAGGACGAAATCTGAACATAATTTGAGCTCGGGAGGACAATCACCCTGCGATGAAGTGCGGATCATACGCGGTTGCTCTGGTCGAATTAAGAATGGTGCAGTGTCATCCCGATGCCACAAATAGTGCAATGAACCTCGCCAGGAATTGGCCAAAAGTCCGTGCCAAACTCCAATTGGCACGATATCTGTGGTCTGAAAGGGAGATATCGAACAGTCCCCGACGAGCTGAGGGGATTCTGACAGATGTGCAATGACGGCAATTACTCCGGAAGAATTGACCCCCTCGTTCAGGACATTTACTTTGTGAGTGGACCAGTGCACTTTTGTTGCAGGATGAACTGATATCTCCACCCAGGGCCGGACCCACCATTGACCTTTACCTCCCCCGCCTCATCCTCCGCACATTCCTACGCATCTTCCGGTTAAGCACGCTGTGCAGTCCTGGCTGTCCCGAGAGGGTATCGAAGGTGTTTTTTTCCAAGGAAAGCATCGTGTGGTGCATCACACACCACTGGCCTGTTCGCGAACGCGAAGGCGTTCGGATGGCACAAATTGGGAGCGTGGGTGCTGATGTCGACGGGCAAAAAATGCGAAGGCTCGGAGGATGGGGAGGGAACTCCGGGCGTGGCTTACTGAAGTGAAGTGCATGCTTCAATGCCAGTAGTGGACGTGGCAGCTGTTGTTCCAAACCATTTACTGTTGCATTGATCATCGGAAACAGGCAGTTTCCGGCGCTATCATCATCGACAATCGATACCGGCGACTAGACTATCGTGCGGTATGGAAGACATGTGAGCAGATATGGAAATCTACGCCGGCGATATCATCCTCGAGACGTAAGGTTCAAGGCTGTCGGACCTAATTGAAGCGCCCCAACTACTTACAGATGCACACTCAGTTTTTGCCCGAGTATGAGTATATCGAGAAATAAACTCCAAGCGCAAGGCAGCGACCAGATCCAGTCTCATTGGCGCCAAAGAGCCTGAGCAACTTCGGCGGCAGAAATCGGAACTGCGCAGCTGGGTCGGCAATATACATAGTTCACCGGGCGCGCACTACATAAATCTCGTTGAGATCCTCGATTATGTTGCGCTTAACTATCCATCATTCTTTGACTCATTGTCATGCAATGATGACCGCTAGGCCCCTGGCCACTGCAGTCTGTCGCGGTCCTGTATAGAGTCAAAGTTAGCAAAATACCCCTGTCCCGGATGAGCTCCTGGCCCGGCCCGTGGCCGCTACATCAGAAACGCGCAGACTCCAGCAGAATGAACCAGGCGGGGCACTTTTTCTTTGTCTAAACTGGCTCCAACCCCAGCCAAGAGAAAAGCCATTCATCACGTCTGAGGCTTGATTCAAACGTTCCCACAAGCTGCCATTGAATGGCGACAAGAGAATACCTCGAGGGATAAGATTCTCTATGCACAATGTTCGTTCGAAATAGAGTGCGTGTGTATCGCAGGGAAGATATAACAGGATTAGCGTTCTCTTTATCACGGTGATAACATGTCTCCGACGTCGTTCTAGTTGTTATTTGAAAGTCAGCCCTTCAGGTGCGCGCCTGACGGCCATCTACCCGTACATAATGTCTTTCACTGTTGGAATGTATGTTTAGTAAAAGTTAGACCCCCGTAGACAATGTGGTTGATGTATAACTCCGTATGTTCTGAACAGCTGCAATTTAGCCGCAAATAAATCCGAGGGTTGTAGATCCGTAAGGTGGCGCTCAGATTATTAGGCGCGGAGCCTAGAGCAGGAAGCTTGTCGCGAGAAGCGAGTACACATATGCTGCTGCACCCACATGTCGTCCGAACCAGGGTAACAGGCCCGGAGCTATATCCCGGACGTGCGAACGACTGTGGGATGAGCCTGAATCGTCGTACCGAGTATTCAACCGATGAATAAGCAAAATGGGCGTATTCCCTGCGAACTGGCGGGAGCTTCCACGGCGGAGTCGGCTGAGGGCCGTGGATTCCAAACTCCGGCGAGACGGTGACGTGCCCGGCAATCAGAGGCGTGTTAATCGAACCCTGTTGAATATAGGGGGGTGTTCAATTAGGAGGCGGCGACCTCTTCTCCGGCAACGCGACAAGTCTCCGAATTCTCCTTGGATCTAGATTAGTGCATGTCCCGAGAACAGACCGAAGCGAAGGGACCTATGTATACCCTGACCTAGTCGCATACATCGCTTAGTCCTTCCCTCCCCCCTCCCCCATCCTCGCCAAAACGATGTATAATCTCACAGAAAACCCCGCCCGTCAGCAAACGATGGGCCATGTGTCGGTGCCCTCGTCATTGCCTCCGGGTCCGTACTGACCATTGCGCAGAAATATGATGGCAGACACTGTCATCGTCAATGCCAGCCCTGAAGAGTGCGTATCTCTTTAACTGAGAAAAACACAAACAGGCGTCCTGATCCGCTCGTCCGCTAGTCTGCGTGCAATTCTGCGATCGATGCTCGCGTCCAAAACTCCGGGGCTGGCTTCCGCTTTTCTAATGTCCACGCGGGCACGCGCGTATCAGCGCAGCGGTACAGGCGACGGAATACTCTATCCATTCTCCGAATCGGGTGTGGTGGCGCCGCGGGTGCTCGAGAGCCTCACGCGCGCGCGCTTACTCTACGGGAGCGGGCTCGGTTTCGCTAGTCTTGCGCTGCTTGCCGCGATTGTGCGGTCCACAATCGGGCACCGGTGGCCAGCGGAGGGCGAGGAGGCATACACATTGGTAGTCATCGACGCGGACATTGCACAGGCGCTCCAGGTGGGTAAATGTGCAACTCCTTGTGTCTCATGTGTCTGACAAATTCTGCGCTGTAGAGCTGCAAGGACGAGTTGCTGGGATCACCACAGTCGGATTATTCGGCGGCCAGGAAGGTGTTGGGCGAGCTGGTGGCCGCGCTGGAGGCGAGTCGCTTGGATGTGGACAAGTGGGGAGGCGAGTTCCCGTTCGAGAGGGGGATGTGCAGCGTCCTGGACTTCAAGTTGTAGCGAATGGTTTCGTAGCGTTGGCGTCGGTTCCTCTGTTAAATATGCATTGTCATTCAGTCTTGCTGATTTCTCGGTAATAGCCACACTCAACATCGAACGGGGCCCTCCACCCGTTGGCCATCGGCTCGTCAGGAGAGTTCAGATTATAGCCTCGTGGCTGGCCCCGGGGTACTCCGAAGCGCCAGTTGCAGGTTCAAGCTTTGGCCGTTTGGCCTGCTAAGCATTAAAGCCTCCTAGAATGATCACCGGCATCAGCGAAAGTCCTATTAGGTCCCGAGCGTCAAGGGCGTCGAGCATTTCGCCATTCCTTTGCCGGCGCGAGGGGAAGGGGATAGCCACTCGAATGGGCTGAACAGACAGACGGTCGTCGGTGACAAAGAGAAAGTCTGGGAACTCAGCGGCACCTCCTTTCCAAAGAATGAGCAGAGAGTATCCAGCCATCGGACGCTATATACATCGCGGATCTCGCGCCGACACGTATTTTGGGGCTACAAAGTGCGTTATTTTGGAGCCCGACTTCCAACTCGAGGAAAGAACGCATACGGGCAAGATGAGTTGTATGACAGTTCTGGGGCGTGTAGAAAGCGTGGTACGACTGTGGACTATCTTCGTTTCATTTCGGCGTTTGGAACTCCCGGAACGTTCGCGCTGGCTTTTGTGAGGCCTTGTTCGAGATCGGAGGAAGAATTTGGGGCACGCCAACAGTCGACAGACTGGACTCGGGATCAGTCATACGTAGTGGATGGATAAATGGTGGCGTAGCTGGAGCTCAATCTCCAAGCGGCTGGAAGGAAGCGATGCGGGTTAGAAATAAAACTGCGTGAGCGCGGACCCTCCTGCTTACGCAGTGGCCAGGGCAGCAGTGTTGCCGCTGTGCTGGGGCGCTGCCAGGGGCAGGTGTGTCGATGGCAACAAAGCTGAGCTGCCTGATATTTAGTCGATAAAATAGCTAGAGCATATGTATGTACTCAGGGAGGGAGGGAGGTGGAGAGACCGAGGTGGTCAAGCGGACAAGTCGTCAATCGGTCCTATCAGTCTCAAACGAGCTGTTCGGTCCTATTCGGCCGTGCCTTGAACAGATCACAGCCACATCACCGCCTCAAAACTGTGGATTGAATAAGTCCTGTTACGAGACCTGCGTTATAACCCACTCATCTGGCCTCAACTGACCTCAATCAATCAACCGAAGCGTAGGTCGAACATCCGAACTACAGCCTGCCTCGGATCTAATCATCTAAAACTGTACCTGGAAAAGATCAGCTATGTTCATGATCAGAACGACGGGGGGACAACGAGATAGGGCCGTGGGGGAAAGAGCCATATTGACGCGCGGACCACAAACATCGCCTAGGGGAGCGCGGGCCACAATCAGCGATCAGCGACAACCGAGCCTCCCCATCCGGGCTTGAATTCAGAAAGTACTGATCCTGCGGGAGCGGTATGAGACGCCGCGGGCTGCAAATTCGTTCGGAGTAGAATAGTCGAGTCAGAGTATAGTCGGATCGAGTTGACTCTCGAGCACTCGCTGAAAGTAAGTAGTTCCAGCCCGAACACCCGACGGCGAAAAAAAAACTCCGATCAGCCTATATTCAGCACGGTCAGTCTATGTTCAGCCCCGACGGATGCAGACACGAAAAAGGATATGGTGTTAGGCCCACAGATAAAAAGGTTATATTGCCTCAAGGATAACCTTGGGCCTTGGTGGCGTCAGTTACAGGGCCTGAATTGGACTTGTCAGTGGTTGCTCACAATATTCATTCGAGGTTCTGAGAATGAGATAAGCCCACGTAATCTTGACGCGGTCACAAGGGTCGGCGGAGGGAGCGAGTATTGTCAACCGAGCCTCCATGTCCAGGTTTGAAATCCGGAGCGGAGTAACGCAAGGGCCCGCTGCGAAGTCTGTGTGGAGTTTATAAGGGTTACAAAGATTGAGAGTCACGGTGGATCAAGTTGACTCTCGAACTCCTCTCACAGTGAACGTGAGCCCAAATAGAAAGAGCAACCTAATAATCTTATTACGTTTGAATGAGACGGTGACTTGAACTTGGACATGTAGATCCGACGGTCAAATGATTTGGTTGTCGGACGAGGAGATAGGCCCATGAGAAAAGGATATATCCAAGTACCATAAAGATCGCCGCGGTGGCGTAATTGACGCGCTTGGTTTCCGATCATCCGAGTGCGCGAAGGTTCCGTTAGGTTATCTTAGAGTTACTCAGGGGCCAGGGGCTACATTATTCAAGTGAGACGAGACTGCGGAAACACCCAAGCCGGAGGGAGCCAGATCTTGACTGTAGGTTGAGCAAAAAATTAAGGCGCCAGATCCCATATAACTTGGGGCCGGGTGGCAGACGAGTAGGGAGCGCTGGGAGTCGTGGTAGACAAAAATTACCGCGACGGCCATCATTGCAATCATCCCTTTAATCAATGACTCGGATCACCGCGGCCAGAACCAGCAATTGCCGCTGTCTTCCAAACCACCATGCTCTTGTGTTGCTAATTCTGCTCAAGGTCGCGCCGAACGATCTTAGTCACGGAGGACCGCATTGGCAAGCTTCGATTTAGCTGCAATGCAACCCACGCGTTTTTTTAGGCTCCATCGCTCCCAGGCTCGCAACGCGTTAAATTGAGCTCGTCACAGTGTCTAGGTCCTCCGCCGCTCTCTCCATAACCACCACCACCCCTGCCAGCGAATTCCGTTCCCATTCTCCTGAATCTACCAACAAAATCTTACAATGGCCCCAAAAAACTTCCAGGGTGCGTGCCACTGCCACTGCCAGCGAAGCACCAGTACGGCCACGCTGACGCCACCCTAGCGCTCTCCGTGCCCATCCCGCGACGTGAGGATACTGTATTCCCGCTCGCGGACGAGGACGACGACTACAGTTACGACGATGAGCAAGAGGAGTACCCGCACTACACGCTCAACCTCGGCGCGGGGAGCGAATGCGCCTCCTTGTGCCCGTCTGCGTGCCCCACGCCCCCGCTCCGTCCGTCACTCAAGAACGTGCGGCTCGCGCCCCCTCTCCCTGCGCCGGCTGTACCCCGCTCATGGGAATGGCAGGCGGACGAAATCGCCCCTATCCTCGCCGAGCCTGCCCAGCCGCCTTCCCCGGTTTCCGATTCATCTCGGTCCTCCGAATCGCACTCCTCCCCAGCTTCCGAATCAGAAGAAGAAGACCTAACAGACTACTCCTTCCCAGCCCTCCAGCACGCGCGCTTACTGCAATCGCGCCGCCACGCGCCGCACCCTCTCAGCGCCGTCCTCGGCCTGCGCGGTGGGGTGCTGTCCGCCGTGCGCGTGCTGGCGTGTGTTGTGGTTGTTGCGGTTTTGGCGGGCAGTGGGCGGTGGAGCGGTGAGGCCAGTCTATAGCCATTCCGCCTGTCGCGTCTGCATTGATTCTCCCGGTTCATCATCTCCATCAAATTTCTCGCGTCGTCCGCATCCCATCGTATTCCATCTCCTTTGTACCTCCGGACTCCTCACGATATATACCTGTACACCAACACTGTACATCGAAAATTGTACTCCTACACTTGTACTCTTGTCCCCCATTTTACCTCACGCCACCTTACGAACCCTTATGACCCCTCTTGTTTGCAATGCAACAGACTCTTATAGCGGACTCACGCGACCTATCAGCCCTGACTAGCCTGAAGAGGACTCGCGCGGAAGATGTCTCTTCGCCCACAACGACATCTGTATGCTCTCCGAAGTCCCAGAATATACGCAGGTTTGAATTCGAATTCGAATTCGCGTGGCGCGGGGAATGGTTCCTAGTTCCCAGCATATCTGCTCTCAATTCCCGGCGCTTATATTCTTAATTCGAACGGGGCATTATTTCTGTTAATTCTATTCGGCACGGATGAATCATGATATGGCCTGGCGTGTCGTGTGTCGTGTGTCCGTCGGAGTTCGAGCGATGCACCTGAATGCGGGACCTAATTGAGGAGTCAGTGTGATTTCGTTTGTCGGTGATCTCCGCCGTGATGTGGCATGATGTGGCATGGCGACTTTGCTTCTTGACTTCCTTGACCCGGTTTCCTCACTGTTCTCGAACGATGAACTTCCTCATCCCCGCCCGCCTGCTGCGCAGTACGGGTACGGGCGGTATGCTGAGACTACTATGCTCAGCTCGGATGACTCGTGGCTTAGCGTTTACGACTCTACGAGTCCGACGGCTGACCCGGGCGGTGGGGCGGTGCGCACTGCGACAGCTGAGCGACGCATCAACGGAGCTGCCAGTCCCGGAAATGCGTCAGATCGATTTCGTGAAGAAAGTTCGTGTCACTGACTCCGGGTAAACGCATGTTTTCTTCCTGTCGGAAACAACTACCCTGTCGCCAGTCACTGGTGCCGATACGCCGGCGAAGGCGTACGGGCGGTATGCTCAGCTGGGATGACGCAGTCGTGATGTTGTTCCGCCGCGGCGTACTTGTTTATTTTTGGCATGCTGGCTCTGGCGGCGCTGCGCAGTCGAGCACCTTCCTTCTGCCGTCTACTCCGTTTAAAGCTCAGCGAAGTGCGGAGGAATCTCAATCTCATCGTCAGCTCGCTGCCGCACTGATGTTCGAATATTCAACTGACCAACGAAATATTATGTATCTGCTTCCCCTCTCCGGCCTTCCAACTCCCTCGGGGCCGGGCTTCCGTTGAAAGAGTTCCACTATTACAATCGGGACTCGGCGGCTGCAATGTTCGTGACTCTGAGCTCAGCTTCCGGTCACCAATTTCCCAGCGGCGTTCCGAACGTGCGATCGCGTTGAACGATGGATATTGATTGAGCGCACGGATCTTTCAGAAAGTAGCGCAATTGACATGGCCTATTCAGGTCAAAATGCAGAATCTAAAGGCCTGGTAGCACTTAGCGTGCATCTCATATGATTATCCTGTCTCCGAGTCTCTGTGTTCGGGAGAAGGTCCTCGTTCGATTCGAGGCTAGGCCGTAAAAACGACATTTCGTCCCTTTTTGCTGCTTCTTGATCGAACCTTACACGAGAGAGGTGACCACAGGCTTTATCGACATGATTTGAAGGCCTGGAGTTCGTGACAATGACCTTGGCAATATTGCTCATTCAATTCGAGACCAGGCAGCGAGGCGAGAATCAGCTTATTTCTCCAGCACTTTTGAGGCGCACTACAAACGCGAGGGGAGCCACGCGGTTTATTAAGATACGAATTGGGGATATGGACGCCATGCAGTACTCATCTCAACTCTGTGGGACTCTACAGTAGTACATAAATTTCTTGAGAAGGTCGGATCGCTTGGGGCTTTTTCGTGCTGCTTCTGAGCCGTACCAACGGGAGCGCGAACCAGAGGGTTTATCGAGCTTAAAAGTAGGGATGTGAAAGCCTGGTAGCACTTTGAGTGCATCTCAGATCATTACCAGCTCCAACCGGATTTCTTGAGAAAATCGTCGTTCGACTCGAGACTAGGCCATTTGCGTGGAATTGCAATTTTTTATCGGGCAACCATACCCTGCTGGCTGGATCTCCCGGGCACTTTAACGTTCGCAAAATGTGCACAATGATGTTCGTGAAAGATCCATCCCGGAGCGCGATGGGAGGACTGTCCTGATTTCTCATTGCGCCGACGCCGGTGATGCGCAAATGAGCCACCTGCGGAAAATCGTGAAGCCGAGCGGCGGCGACGCCGTGTAGATATCAGAAAGGTGCTAGTGCGTGAGCGCAGGAACACGGTACAAGGACGGGATGAGGGTCGCCAAGGTCTCACGTTCCAGGGAACAAGGATGGTTAGTCGCGGCCCATTAGAGAAGTGCAAGCCTCCGGTTACGGAACGTTTCTGTCCGGTATTTACTATGTGAGGTAGGTGAACGCCTCCAGCGATTGCGTATGTCGCACAGTAACGTGCATTAGTTTGAGGTCGGGCGGATTATCCTGGAGGTCGCCTCGTCGCCTCCTCCTTGTTCGTGAGGAATCATCGCTCCATTTCCTGCCAGTTCTCCAAGGCAGAAGTGGTGGATGCCTTCAATGCGACATGACGGTCCGTCATGGCCTGTCGACGCTGGCTGGAGAAATAATTTACGAGTCGGGTCCCAGAATTTGAATCCAGCAACATAACCCTTTCAGATGAGAAAGTACTTGGCGTGCGAGGTAACTTGAAGCATGGTAGGTACATGGTGAGGAATGCCGCAGCGGCAAGCATCCGAATCAGTGGCATCAAGGCAATCAATCACGGTTAGAACTTAGCCGATTGTCGTTCTTCCCAAACCATAATGTTCTTGAATGCCGCGCAGTTGTCGGTATCGGGCACAGTTCGCGTGGAACAAGAACGAAGGAACTCAAACGGCGCTTCTTTGTCTCGCTGGAATCTGCGCGGATGCGTTCTTTCGCCACCAATGGACTCCCGAGAACCTTGACAGCGAAGAGCGCAAACCGAAAATTTAATCCTGCCCTCAACAGATCGGCCATTCAGACAGTCTGTTTCTTTCGCCTCAGACGCCCCGGAATCGTCTGTCAACGGCAGTCAAGGGGCTAGGGCTCTGGCAGTAGCCAAAGACGGGGACCACAACTTCCGCATACGGGTTTCCTCTTGTTCTACGGCCTCCGAGCGGATCTATACTGTCGAACCCATGTCCTCGCTTAGGAGGACTATTCGTATCCTCCTCTTGCCCCCAGTTCAGTTCAGTATTCCGGTTTAGGACATATCTATCGTCTAATGGCAGAAGGCGCCCCCAGAGCCGTCCTAGAGACGACTTCGCCGATTATGCTGCAACTTCTGGGGCGCGGGACGGCGATGCGCTGGTTTCAATACAGTGCAATGTAGTTCTACAGAGAGAGAGAGAAAACATCCACACCCATATCACTCTCCACGCTCATTCGTCCAACACGATGCAGTTCACATGCTTGGCCGCAATTGCCGTCGCGCTCGGCACGTCCCGCACTATTTCGCAACAGGGGAACTCAGCTCATTCCACCCCTCTGGCGGAACTCAGTGGTACCCTGCCTGTCGAGCGCCCGGACAACATCATCGCCGTCCGCGGGAACGCCGATGTTGTAGCCCGCGGATGCCACTTGTATACCTGCATCTGAGAGTCGACTCAGTCCACAATGCATTAATCCTCCCACCCTGCTGCGCATACCGAAGATAGCTTTGTACCTGCCCGGTGCCTGCCTAATACGATCCCCCAATTCCATTCGCGGGATTTGCCAGCACTATCCATCACCTGTAAGCTGTCCCCAAGCGGTACATGTATTTGCGAACTAGCGCACCCGGCACTTTACCTCTCTCAAGTGTTTCTCGTAATGGCTGCTTTAATCGGGAGCGTTCAAGCATGACTAGAACTTGGGAGGGCCGCGTCAAGGTTAAGCAGAATAACGTGGGAAGATGGCGGCTTCGCTTCATTTCATGTACCTAGGGTTGCAGGCTTTATAGCTACGACTGGAACCGCGAACGCCACGGACCGTGGATCCTGGTTCTCAAATTAACTACCGGAGATGGCGAAGTATAATCAAGAAGGCTTTTCTGGGGGTGGAGCCAATGAGATCGTGTACGGGAACAGTTATCGGAGTCTGCTGTCCTCGACGCCGTGGGATTTTGGGTCCCACTGAGATAACGGGTTGTCTCGAATGCCTCTTTATACCACTTCCCCAGGATGTTCATTCAGCTCACAACTCCTCGATGCAATGTCCGTCGTGGATCCTTCCGACTTCATCCCTCAGCTCGTAATTTGGTCGACCTTCAACATATTTGCAACCTGTGGGCTCGTGGCGCTTTTCGTCGTAACGCTGCTGGTCTACGGCATGAAAGCAAACTGGACGCTCGTCAACCTCGAAATCGTTTTCATTCTGTCGTCCAGTACCACTAGCGCCCTCATATGGACCGGCCACGCCCGAGACTTGCACCCTCCATTCGAGCTTTGTCTGATGAACGCGTCGGCGACCATGGCGAATGTACCCCTGATGGCTGGAGCAGCATTATCGATTGTGGCCAAGGTGTGGGGTAACGCGATGGGCATTTGGCACCCTCGCGTAAGACCGGTGTTGGAATGGATTATCTGGACACCGATTGTGTGTTCTGCATCCCAAACATTAGAATTAAGCCTGAATTTCTCTAGTTGGTTCTCTTGCCCTTTATTTTTGCAGTACCGTTATTCGTAGCTGGCATCGCGGTGCGTTTCTTACTCTTGCCCGAGTTAGCCGAGCTTATCTGTTGTGTCTACAGCTGGGCGTGAGAGACCGCACGAAGGTTTTCCGAGGCTCCCCGTTCTATTGTTTATTGGGCCAAGACTCTTTGTGAGTAGCAGTACCATACTGAACTTTTTTTTTCTTGTTAATTGAATCATGCAGACAAACAATGGCGTCGGTGCTCGGCGCCGTCTTGACATTAATTTCCTTGATACTGGCTAGTTGGACGGCGATCGACGGATTCGTCACTTGGCGGCGCGTAGGAGGCCGTCGGATCATCGAAAATCCCCTTATTTCGTATGCTTTCATCCTTCGGGTTATCCTATTTTCAGTATTTGTGGGTGCTGCTTTCGTGTGAGTACAGAACATCCCAGAGGACAGCAATTGATGACTGTGTTCGACAGTTCGGGCATAATCGCTCTTTCCTCGTCGTTCGATGCAGTAATTCCCGACATCATAGTTGCTTCCTGCGGCGTCGGTGCCTTTTTCATCTTTGCATCTGCTCCGGTGCGTAGCCCCTCTAGACTTTTTATTGTTGCCGACTCCGAATTAGCACATAGTTCGATTCGTCTTCTGCTGTAAGCGCGAGACAACACGGAGCTTCACGACACAGACATCGGCGTGGACCGGGATGCCCAGTTGGCGGTCGGGGCGCGGAACACACAGCGAGCCTCTGCAAGAATTCGATCTGTCCAAGATCCGGGTCCATATCGAACCAAAGGCTGGTATATATTACCCGCCATGTGGAAATCCAGGAGGATAAAATCCAGGCTCCTGACCTAGGGTGAAGAATCATTAGATTTACCTCCGGCCAGCGTCGCAAGGATACAGCTTAGGACGATGCGGAATGGTGGTACAAGAATTGTGTCTTATGAATATTGGTTAAATTGAAATTAAATTGACGAGCATCCGCCTGTCCAATTACATGGTGACGTGCTTCGCGTCGCGCTACGCCCCGTATCCGGACAACTCTGAGATCCCCGAACCGAACCAAATACAACCTCACGCGCATGTTTCCCGCCACCACGCGCCGCTGCCCCCTCGCACCGCTCCTAGTACCCCACCACTCCTATGTACAGTCCGATGCCGTCGCTGCCGCTCACAGCCCCCGCAAGTAGATTTATCCCCGCGCCTTTCAGTCTCAGATCGATACATTCCATTCTCGCTCCTATCGTACATCATATATGTTCTGTATTGTTCTACCCCCTTCAATACGATTCGATTCCCCTCCGATTTACGCTTCGCTTCGTCCCTCGTCGCTCTCGTTCCAGGCCCTCGTCGTTGCCGCGGAGCCACGCCCATGTTCTCGTTCTCGTTCTCGTTCCCCACACACCTGGATAGGCAAAAGTCCCTGAGCATTGTTTGGTCCAACTCGCACAGACAATTCCACCCACCTACTTGTTGCGCTCGCGCTCGGACGGTCGGTTGGCACGTCAATGGCACCTGAAATCATTCCGCACAAAATTGATCTGCTTACCTTCTAGATCCCGCGCAATGTAGTAGTGTTTCAGCAGGCTGAGTGAATAGGTGGGATCAGAGCTGACACCGGGGGCAAAGGCCGGGGCACCTGAAAGACAGGTGCCTTGGCAAGAGGTACTCTGCATGTGTTCTGCACCTCCTTGCAGGACACCAAACACATCTTGAAAGGGTGATAGTGAGCCCTTAGCATGACAAGGGTTCATTATCATTCTTTCAAGACATGTTTGGCATCCTCAAAAGATTTACCGTTCACATGTGTCGGGACCTCTTGCCAAGGCACCTGTCTTTGCCCCCAGTGTGAGATTTGATTTCTCCCTGGCACAAGTCCAGTTTAGTCAGCTGGGATGGGTGAGGTTGAATGCTTCTGCCTTTGTTTGTACATGCATTCACCCCTTTCAGCGCGTAAGTGCATCACGTGGCACATGTGATTCTATTGTCTTCAATGTTTAATTTTAGTTGCAGAGCATGACTTTATCATTGCGGTTTGCAGTGACAACACTGTCATCTAACCAATTCGCCTCCCCCGTTTTTCGAGTAACTAAGCTACCCAGGCTACAGTTTTCTAGCATGCGTGAATTATGAATCGGTAACTTCAGGCGGATGATGTACTCGCCATCGGTTAAGATCTACGCGTTCGCCTGGTCCCAAGACAAGCACCCGGACGTACTGCGGGGACTCAAATGGGTTGACCTCGCCCGGCGAAATGATTGAGCGGAGAGCGGGCCCTATTGTTACGAGGTTAAAATGTGGTTAGACTGGTACAAGCAGAGCTACCCCGGAGCCTTAAATGAAAGGCTAGTATAACGCTCGGTCTGCATATTGCGTGGATTTTACATGCCCAGTTTCTAGCCCTCGCAAATTTATTCTGTTCTAGATAAAATACGAGTTTCTGACCCGCGTGAAGCAAGAGGGCAGCGTAAAATCCTGTACGATACGTATTCCCAATGCTGTGTGTATATTAATATTCTCTACGCGTATTGCATCCCAAAAGAGCATTCGATTGATTTATTAGTGCAAGATGCAGCTCAAACTCAAGTCTCGTCCGCAAGCCATCATGCACCGCCCTTGAACCCACCCGCCAAGCACATGTTATCCGAATAAAACCTGCGCGGCAGCCCAATGTCCCGCTTCCCCAACAGACTCCCCCACGGATTGCGGCTCGGCCCCAGTCCCGGAACGAGCCGCGCGCCGGCCTCGAGCAGCAGGCGGCTGTCCGCAATCGCTTCATCCTGGGTATACGTCTGCATGCAGAGTTAGCAGGGCCCACAAAAGTTGGACGGACACGCTAGTACCGTGAAGACCGACGGGATACCGCGCGCGACAAGGAATGCGATAGTCAGCTTCCAGGCTTCCACGTACATGGGCTCCGAGGCGCCAGAGTTGAACGCGATCGCGAGGTCTGGAGGGTTGTATCTCGCGCCGAGCTGCTGCGGGAGGTTTTGGTAGTGCCTGTAAATCGACTCAGCTGGAATGGATGCGGAAGCCAATCTCGTGCGCACATGTCGTAGTATTTATTCAATCGCATCTGCCCGCGACGCATACAGTCCCTGAGGTCAAGCCAGATCAATGGGAAATCTGGAAGGATGTCCCTACTCACGGACAGCAATTGATCTCGTAAGGCCCACCTCGCATATCGTCTCCGAGCTCCGACTCGAGGAGAACCCCGCAAAGAACGACCTGTACAACAGCATTGGATTACGGACGTCTGGAATCTGTGGGACCCACCTCCACGATTTTCACCGCGGGGAGTTGGTGGAGGATATTTTCGAAGCAGATCGCATTCCGCAACTCTTTCATTTGCGCGCCGATCACCTAGTAGAGTGTTAGCCCAGGCCTGGATTTCAAGCTCTCAAAACGCACGTGGATGGTCAACACATCTTTCCTCGTCCACGCGAGATCGTCATTCAGGCATTCAAGGGCATAGAGGACGGTCATCGGCATGCACATGATATCCGACATACGGCGCAGCCAGACACTCGACGATCCACGGGCTGTTGGAAAATCGGACTCGAGCTGGGATTGGAACTTTCCTGCCCACGTCACGTCCTTGAGCGACTTCCATGCCGCAGTGACACGGGCGGGGATCCAACGATAGGTGTGGAGCGGTGCACAATATTGGGGAAGCGGCTCCAAGCGGAGCATCTTGGCATTCCATTCGTCGTCTTCCAGAAGCTCTTGGTTGAGGACGCACTGCGGAAGGCCGTCGTATCCGCCTTCGCACATCATCTCCGTGTGTTCAGCGTGTACGAGCTCCCAGTGCGTCTCGCATGAAAAGGACAGTCGACACGTCGAGCAAGGAATAAGCGAATGGAGTACAATGGACAGCTCAAGAGACGCCTCGATTCGAATTAGTTGGTCCGTACGTGCACTACGATGCACGTCATTAACGATCGACTATGTAGGGCGGCATGAGAAACCGCACTGACCAGTATAAACATCTCGGTTCCAGCTTGAGGAGCTCCATTTCGTTAGACGTGAGGTCTCGGCCGACCTGGAGCATACAATATCCAGCTCGCTCCTTGGTCTGGGTGACCAGCGCGTCGGGGGTGCTCACCCCCACCCATGGGACGAGGGAGTGAATGAAAGGGTACGTTTCAAAAGCAGCGATGGCGCGGCAAAAACGTTTATGGGTGGGCCAGTTGGCGTGCTGGCAGACTGAAATGGGGTTAATTTTCGCAGACGACAATCGCGGATGGGCTTGCCTGAATTGCAGTACGCGACGAGGTGACAGCCGGAGCATTTTTGCAGTTTGATAAGCTCGGTTGGCTGGGAATAGCAGTGATAGCATGCGCCACCAACAGCGGCTATACAAGGTAGTGGCAGCGCGCGGATCTGATACAACACTTCTGTCAACTTTCACAGAATGAGCTCCAATGCGGAAGGGAAATTTCGGATTTCGGTCTTTGATCATCCGACGTAGACCTCAGACGAAGGAAGTACAACGGATTGTGGGCGATGTAAAATACGATGCAAGAAGATCAGACAGCCGGATTTGTGGTGTAGTGTCCACCTGTCTGGGAAATCCGAGTAGGCGCGCCACTGCTTGACTTACCTAGACGGTAGGGAAAAAGGTACGATTTCACGGCAGAAACAGGACCGGTGGACGCGACTGGATGGCACTGGGAAGCAACTGGGAAGAGAGCTAAAGGACAGGTCACCCCGTCACGACGTGACAGCTACACTCGGACCAGGTCCAACTCGGTACTCCTTCAACCCTCTTATCCTGTTTCGCGAGTTTCAATGACACCGATTCCAAATGTGCCGTATTTTCTACTAATTTGACCTTTTTCCGACTCGGCTGATTTGCCGTCCCCTAGGCTTGGAATTCTGTCTCTGAACCGTGAACTTTGAAGGCAAGCAAGGATCCTAATAGCTGTGTCCTGTTTGAATTTGGTCAGAAATTTTCATCTCAGGTCGAAAATCCAGGCTATTCTCGTTTGCCGCAGGGAGGTGAACATGACGCCAATGTTTTAAGGCAACATAGAGGAAAAACACAACATAAAGCCGTACATAACATGTGACAACGAGGCTACTGATACTTACTGTACATCTATCCGCTTAAATAAAACCCCGATATACATCATCAAACATATATTATTACACCGTATGATAGGTTGATAATCCGGTGCAGCTGAGTAAGAAAGTGGCGTCGTGTTGATGAACTGGATATTCAGCGGCGATGTATCAAGCGCGCAGGACCTGGAATACCGCGTCTGAATTAAATGAATCGCAGCAGAGTGAATCTCACGCTTACTCAGATGCAGGTGAATAAATTGCAACCCCGCACTTTGACGTCGCCAGCCTGGATTGAATCCGCCTCAACCACGAGAATGGGATATGATGTATAGGCTACACACCTTTCGTGCCTCCATATCGAGCGGAGGACTCAGAGGTATTGGCGCCGCTGCCACAAACAGCGCAGCTACATGATCGAGGTTATTTTGCCGCCACAGAATCTGTGCAAGAGAACGCACCGAAACCGAGAACAACGGGGAGGAGAGATTTGAACTGCATGGAGAAGGCGGCCGGCGCAGGTGCAAGAAAGTGGTGAGGCTAAGGTGTTTCGGGGGTTTGGCGGTGTACTAGAATCGCTCTCTTCGCTGTAGCGGGTTTTATCCGATGCTGGACAAGGCAATGGCCGAAAGCGGATATCTGATGGCCGCTGCTGCCGTAGATTCAACCTTGTAAACAGCCTTGTTAAAGATGTCGCACCGTTGCACGCCGCTGGCACTCCCCGCATAGTAACCCGTTTCCTTCATGTTTAATTCGGATAAAGGGAGTACTTGATTGGGCTGAAGATGCGTGCACATTGGGTGGTGTTTGATCTATGTGGGTCCTTGTTCTGCGCATTCCAACGGCTTGGTACCTATCAGAGAATATTGGGAATGCCCGTGTCGCAGGGTACACTGCATTCAGATTCATGTCGGCTCGGTGCTACCGTCTGCGCGGGACCTGACATGGGCCACGTAAAGTGTGAAGAGGAACATAAGACTCACGGCTAGTACAACGACTATAATTGTCTTGAGTACGACGGACCCCAGCCTTGACGTGCCACTGTGAAGTTCTATACCTAGGCCCCTGTTCCTCAGTGCCCGGGATGCGTTCCAATTGGACCAGGCGGACTTCCACCGGAAGGGTCTTGATAGTGATCTCTGCATATCGTCGTCCATCGAACCATCTCTTTTACTTAGTCAACGCCGCCGTGCTACTGCGCTTTCGACCGCACCTGGTTTAATGACAGAGAAGTCAATGACCGCAGGACGGACTTGGTTAAATATTGAGGGTCTTTTTGATAGTGAGGGATGATCTGAATTCTCCTTGGCTTGAGTTAGAGCCTAAATCGGCACCTGAATCGGCACAAAATCAATGAAGTTTGGGTTGGGTTTATTGAGCTGTTGAAGTGTCCCTTGTTTCAACTCGGGGGCAGATCATTGCACTATTCCTACTAATTCTTCTACTTTCCGTGTTTTACTTCGTCTTGTTATCTGAACCGGCAATGGAGGATGCATTTCCTTCAGAAGGTGGGTAGGTAAATTTGCACAGCTTAGGAGCGGCGGGAACAAGACCGGGAACGCTCATCGATTATTGGTACCGCTGACGTGGAAAACTGTTTGAGGGATCCCTTTAATCAGTGCTGATTCGTTTGTAGTAACCATCCCATTCAGCTTGAAATACCTCCCTAGTTCGCTCCAGTCGCAATTTTACAGACGACCCTCGGCTCCTGGTGGATTTTCTGCATTTGTTTCACTTGCGTGGTTTTGCTTTGTTTGTACATGCAATTAACACATCAGAGACGCGTCTGGATCACGTGGACATACCCTTCTTCACTCCGCCATTTGCAAGTCATTTGTCGCCATTTGGCTAGATAAGTGACTCATTTAGTTTTAACGGCTGATTCTTGAACTTTGGATCTTGTCATGCTGCTGGAGTTGCGGAGCGCCCCTCAAACGACATATTCGATAATTCCACTACACTTGCCGCGTAATATTAGCTGGCGTAAAATCAGGCCTGAGGGTGGAAGGGGAATCAATGTCAATTTAAATTGGAACACATTACTCTGGTTCTGTTGCCGTTCTATGGGAATTAACCGTCCGGGCATAGCTGCCTGAACAAATGCCTTGGAGGTTCAACTTCTGCAGTTTCGATTGAACCGACCATTTACTCCGGCCCAGGACTGTGAGAGAAATCGGTGGAAAGGACACTCAATACGTAATATCTCTTGCAATAAACCGCAAACTTTTCAACAGGGTATCGCTGGGGCAGCCGGATTTTGACGTGGCCCAGGAGAACGCGGCCATTTGTACTTGAAATCCATATAAAATGAACGGAGCTGGATTTTAACCTTCGTCGCACCCTCACACCCTATAGAGCAATATCTTGACCTAGATCAAGATGCTATCCAAAAGTATATAAATCCGTAGCGAAATACAATTTAATGAAATGTTCACATGTTCATTTGGTACAAAACTGCTACAAAAGCAGCTACAATCAATATCTGTTTCCAAGGACATCAATTTATTCATTGTCCCAGTGTACGAAAGAACTACTGAAAGAGTATCTCTCAGCAGCCATTTCGGGTGAGAAGAAAAGAAGATCTTCCCAAATTTTCTTTGTTACAACAAAGAAACTGAAAATCAATAGAGTTCCTTTCACTGGAAATGGCTGCTGAAAGATACTCTTTCAGTAGTCCTTTCTTACGCTCACAGACAATGAATAAATTGATGTCCTGGAAACAGGTATTGATTGTAGCTACTTTCATAGCAGTTTGTACCAAATGAATATATGAACATTTTATTAAATTGTATTTTGCTATGGATTTATATACTTTTGGATAGCATCTCGACCTAGGTCAAGATATTGCTTTGTAGGGTGTGCCTCCTCTTCCATGTGAACTCGAACCATGAAGCCAACCATCTCTGTACGCCTCTCATATCAGACCGGAAAACAACCCCCTGTAGTCAAGGTGGATCTTACCGGCAAAACGGTCTGTGTTATAGGTGCGAAGTGGAATCCTTCTCAGAGAATTCCGGCGATGCCTCCAGGTGCGAATACGGGCATGGGCTTCGAAATTTGCAAGCACTTCGCGAGCATGAATCCTGGCCGAATCACATTTGCTTGCCGTAGTTCAGCTCGAGGCCAGGCAGCTGTTGACAGTACGTGTTTTCTTTTGTATTCAATCGTTCCCGACGATGTTCGTATTGAATCGAAAATCTAGAGCTCAAGCAAAAGACGGGAATATCAAGGGAGAGTTGTGGCTCATTGACCTCGGCGATTTCCAGTCCGTGAAAGCTTTCGGGGATCGGTTCGAACAGGATAGGGGGGATTGGACATTCTTGTCGCGAATGCCGCCATGGAAACCCGTAAATACACGACGACGAAGGACGGGTGGGAGACAACATAAATCATACATTCGTTCATCCTCCTAACCACTGGCACATCAAATTTTAGTCTTCAAGTCAACCACATTGCCATGTCTGCCGTGGTTCTCCGCCTCGTTCTGGTCATGGTCAAGACAGGCCACGAACACGCGACGAAGCCAAGGATCGTCATGGTCTCGAGTGATCTTCATTAAGATGTGGCGTTGAATACAAAACTTCTGGCCGAACCCGGGAAGATCCTCCAGACGATGGGAGTTCGCGGTGGTCTCTCGTAGACAGACGCTTCAACTCGAAGCTCATACTTCGCTTGTTGAAGTCTGTTGGTTACCGGGGGTCCCGATCAGGGTATCTGCTTATTACCAATCTTTTGGCTGCTGATTTCAAGGGGGGATAGGGATTCAAATTTCGGATATAGGGTCAGGGGAGGGGGGTCCCAGCCAAGGCTGAAAAAAACTTTTTACTATATGTTTTGCACGACATAATAGATATGTTGGGAGAGTGCAGGCATCACAGAATGAGTGGTAGAAGGTGGTACAAGACCCTCCACAGCCAAAAGTCGGCCAAAAGATCCTCGGACCTGGGTTTAAAGGTTCGAGGAAGGGCAAATTAGACTCATAATGCACATAAGAGCAACAAAATTGAAGACAGAACACATTGTAGTCACACAGGAATCTCAAAGAGGTTAGTTCGCGAGGTCGCGATAACCCGAGCTGGATAGGGAAGCTGTCTATCAGGTGGCGGTGAAGCGGCACATGACTCGGAGCGTCGGCCCGGGCCTAGGGGTGCAAACCACCTTCCCTATATGGAAGGACCCGGGGGGACTCGGAGGGCTGAAAAAAACTTTTCGACCCTATATCCGTTTTTCGAATCCCGATTCCCCCTTGGGTGATTTCCAATCATTTGCCAAATGCTCGGAAATTGGCCATCAAACTTGTCCAATAGCGAGAGGCCCCGGCCAATTCACAAAATTCTGAAGAGACAGCTCTCTTTGCAGACAGTTCAAGTGTCAGTGTGCACTTTTTTCCACTGAAAATACACGAATCTCACCCCTACAAAGGTGATTGGTAATAAGCAAATACCCTGATCGGACCCCCGTGGTAACAACAGGACCAAGTTCGCGGTGGTTTCACAAGTAAGCGCCTTCGAGCCCTCCTAAAATATCGACCAACGCTCGTTACGTAGGAACATGCCCACCCAGTACGCCTTCACAAAACGTACGTGCGGCATGTACCATCACTTGAACATTAATATCATTGCCGCAGTTCTCAACATCTTCTTCGCCCGCTCGCTCACTGACCGCCTCGGGCCCGACTCGCCCCTCATCGCTCTGCCCGACGCCGCTCACACCCTCCGCGGCCAGTACATCAACTGTAACAAAGTTCAAGAGGCCAGCGATTTCGCCATTAGTGCCGAAGGCCGCAAGGCGGAGCAGGATATTTGGGTGCATGCCAGACTCTGTCAAGGGGCGAAGCCGCAACTGATTGCTTTGTGGAACGAGACGTTGGCGATCCTGGGGAGGCAGGATCCAAAGATCAGCGACGACGCAGAGATACCTGAATTTTTAGATTCCGTTGCGGCCTGAGAAAGTACTACCCTGGTTTGCCGGAGTTGATTATATTGCGGTTACACGAGCATGAGCAGATCTGGTGTGCATGTGAGGCTATAAAAGTGATGAGGCTATGCAAGTGAGAACAATACAGAGCAAAGCACCAACGAACAGTTACACGGGGGGGGGGGGCAAGTCGATTCACCCACACCTGCAGAGCAGTTTTGTGGAAAATTTGAAAAGGCTGGACTTGGAACGAGGCTCAAAAGGTCTTTCTTTGCAGCTGGTAATTCATGCACAGAATAGTATACAAGTACACATCTATCTATACAAATGTCTGCAGAGCAAAAAATCCAACCGAATCGCGGAAGACGAAATTCGATCACGTCTTGAGGATGCAGGTGTTGAGCGCGGCAGCCGTCGTCGCCCACGTGCCGTTGAGGACCTGCGACTGCGCGGGGGTCCCGCAGTGCGGGATGAGCCCGGTGTACATCGTCTGCAACACCTGTTAGCGCCATTGTGATTAGATAGAAAAGGGAACTGACCTGGAGGCGCGTCTGCAGCGTCTTGAGCGCGGTGCGAAGTTGGGTGAGGTTGATGGGGGTGGGGCTCTGCTGGCTCCCAACAATGATGGTGTTTATCTGGGGGTGCGGGTGAGTAAGCGGGTAGGATGGTGAGAGGGAAGGAGAGGTACCTGGTTGGTGAGCGACGCGACGCGCTGCGCGATGGCGGTGCCTTGATTGAGGAACTGGGCGGCGTCTGTGGGCGAGTCGGTGCTGCTGGAAAGGCCGCTCTGCTGGAAGGTTAGTTGCCGTACGAATTTATTAGGGGAATGCGTACGAGGATGGTATTCAGGGATTGGATGCTGGCGGCGGCGGCGGTGAGCTGGGTGACAAGGTTCGAAAGGCCGGTGTTGAGCTGGAGTACGTAGTTAGCAGTGGAAGAAGGAGTGGACGAACAAGGCTTGCCTGGCCAACCGAGCCGGCGAGGTTCGTCAAAGAGCTGAGAAGGCTGCTCACGGTGCTGAGGAGACTTGGCATCGCACTCGATACGTTATCGAGAGAGGTGGCGACTTGTTTCAGAGGAGTGAGGATAGTCGACACGTCGCTGGCGGCGCCCGTGCGCTGCTGATGCGCTGGAAAGGACACCAGTGGGGAGGTTGGCGCCGCCGCCATTCGACGGGATGCCGCCAGTCGCGACGGCGAGGAGGCTGGTGGCGTCGCTCACGGCGGTGGACACAATGCTGCTGAGGAGCGAGGAGACGTCGCCGGTAGGAATGGCGATGAGGCTGGGGATCACGCCGCTCGGGACGGCGATGGGGTCCCGAATGAAGGTCGTAGCGCCGCTAACGATGCTCGAGGCCGGTACAAAGATGGGGCTGGCGAGAACCGTGGCGGCGCTAAAGGCGCTCGAGGCGGCGTTCACCAGGTTCGAAGGGATGACGGTGGGGGCACTCAAGACGCTCGACAGGGCGTTCGGGAGGATGCTGGGGTTGACAAGACTGGTGGCGCTGGAAAGGACGTTGGCGATGACACTGGAAGGGATCCCGCCGCCCGGATGGATAGGAATAATGGTAGGGAGACCGGTCACAGCGCTCACGCGCCGGAGAGGGCGGGGTTAACGAGGTTCGGGCAATCGGCAAGATGAGAGGAAGGCCGGAGGAGGCAGGAGACGCGGTCGGGCATTGAAAAATGGTGAGCGTCGCAGTAGCCGTTACCGTGGCGGCACCGGCGCGGCCGGAATGATGGGGCCGATGGGGAGGACGGGCGACGCGTTCGAGAGAAGAGGCGCGCTGCTGATGACGGCGAGGGGGATGAAGTAGGACAGCATTTTGTTTCGTTGAAAGGTCGTGGAAGAAGGTCGTAAAAGGCGAGTTGTCGTAGGCCGTCGAGTTGACTGCTGAAGTTGAGATGGTTTATTTCCAGCCTTTATACTCAGAGGCCCAGGGGCAATGAGACGGGATCCCCGAGATGCGCGAAGATTTGCAGTGCCTCGCGAAGCTTTTTTGTGCGGCTCGAGTGAGTTATCCGCCCTCCCGAGGCGGGGATCGTGTCTGAGGCGCTCCAGAGCGTATGTTCGAGTGCCTTTCGGGCAACGTAATCCCTGCGTTCCGTCATGAGCTGGTCTTGATCTCAAGCAATGTCGAAGACTCGCCCTTTGCTTGTGTTCCTGACGGGTCGACTTTGAGTATTCTGGTTGTTCCAGAGCGACGATATGAACGAGCAGAGACTCGCGAAGCACAGGTGAACTACCCG
>JARKIE010000796.1:0-24254 GCA_029378255.1 Mycena rosella
TGCCGACATCAACCATCATAGACAGGCCTGGACTGTTTTCTTTTCTGGGGGCCTGAAAAGCGCTATCCATTTTGTCTCTGATGGGGCGGCATGTCCGACATCATCCATCATAGACCTTCCTAGGGCGCTGAAAAGCGCTATCCATAGCCTTCGTGGAGGCCCGAAAAGCATTTCCAGCACTCTGCAAACCGCTATGTATGTGTTTCGCCCTTTTCTGCCGTGGATGTTATCCTACTACTGCTCTCCCATTGCACCGACTTCTGTCAATGTTTCTGCCAATTATGTAGATTTTGATGACGACGATGACTACCCAATGCAGCCACCCTTGCCTGATAATGGCCCGCTTCTGGAATAATTGGCAGCGATGGTACGCTGACGTGGCTTTGCACAGATCTAATGTCCTGATTTCACTACCAGGAACGCTCTGTGTCCCTAGCGACAGAACACCGACTTTCGCTCTACCATCCGCGCTACCAAGCGAGACAGCTGTCGAAGATCCGGCTGTCGTTGATCCAGGTACAACCCCTTGCTATTCACAGGAAGGTTGTTGACAATTCATTACAGTGCTTCCCTCGGAAGATCCGATGATCTTAGACCAGACTCCCGATGCAGCTTCGGATGGCCTCCCTACAGACATTCCTATCTCGGCAGATGTCTGAGCTAGTGAAGATCATAGGGAGGCCTCGACACTGGCAGGAAAAAATGCATATATGGGTGAGTAGAAGGGGGACTGATGGATTGAGGTTGTGAGGATAAGAGGTGCAGTGAAGGAGGAGGTTACAGGTATGCCCGGAGGGCCATTTGAATAAGATTACATATTTGGTATGCAGAGATCGAGCGAACTTATCCTGCGCGCAGCGAATCCCTGTCCACCGACCGTGCAGGAGTGAATTGGGTGTATCCAGGGAAAATATTCGCCAGGTACTCAGCCTGCCTTGTATGGCCACTTGCATGAGTGCATGAAATGTCTCTCAACAGTGTTGTCTTACCTGGTATTCCATTCTCTTAGGCAGCACCGTTTATAATTATATCGGGTATGTCGACATTTAGGGGCGCTGGGGAGGGAAGCAAATATATGAAAGGCACCTACTTCTCTGTACCAAAAGTCACCTGTAATTTGCATGCCATTACACAGAGGCTGAAGCGGCTTATGCACTTTGGCGGCTTTTGATGGCCTGTGGCAAGCCATTCAGCTGCGGTGTAACCGGATGATGGTTTGCGATCTCATGCCTTATTGTCAAAGGCCCCTGACGGGTTGATTGATCACTTGTAACGGGTCGTCACGACACTTTTTTTCAATAAGCGGGTCATAAGTGACTGTGGCTTATTGAAAATAAGCAACGGTCAACACCTGTGTAATTGACCCCCGTAATGTGCGTACAATTGAATGGAAGCCATTCATGCTTTCATGTTCTCATCCCACCAGATTGACAGCGGGCGATATGTCTTGGTCGACAGTTGGACAACTGACTGCTTGATCTGTCCAGTGGTGAATTTGCCAGCCACAAATGGCTTGCGGATATCTAGAACGGTGGTAGTTCGATACATTGCAATCCAACATAGCTATGTGTGCACCGTGGACGAGACCAAAAAACATCTTTGTTCAGACGCGGTTGCTACACAGATTCTAAGGTGATTAAGGTGTACATGCAGTAGCAACTTCCTTCATAGTCCTATCTCATTGATTACCTACATTGAATACTTGTTGTTACCTCAATGCATGTACTATGCTCGGTGTTCTGGGGGCGGACGGCATCATCATGCCAATGTCACATTGGTTTGCCTCATCAGACAGGAAGCTTATAACAACTTTTGCCAAGTCCATCCAGAGTGAATTAACAGAAATAAACTTGAAACAGAATCCTACTTCCTTCTTTGATACAACAAATAATAACAATAAAATGAAAAAAAACATACTAAAGTACGAGTTTGCCGGGCGTGCCACGGCCATCACACCCAAGTAAGTTATAACGAGCCCACGTATTCAGGATTTAATGGGGAGTATGGTCTGGAGGTGCACCGGGTGCTCACCATAGTCAAGAGCAAAAGGTACGCAGATATGCGCCCGGCGGGGGTTCGATGCCCAGGTAGTGGGTCCTGAAGCGCCCTAATGTAGCCCCCGCCAAATTTTCACTTTGCACGTGACATTGTCCATTTTAGGACGTTTTCTGCGCGTGTGTTCGACTCTGGCTGCGGGATTTTGCTTTTATTATGTGTATGTGCTGACTCGATATCTCGCGACTGGTTGGGTTGAAAATTGCATCTTGAAAATGTTGAAAGACTGGAAATTTCGACTCAGAAATGTAGGTGAAGCTTCTAAGAGCCCATTATGTGCATCTGTTCCTAATCCATCTCATCCTTAACTTCCAATGTGGTTGACAATAGGTTGAGATTATTGACTGTCCAGTGTCTTTGGGTTTGTCTGAATCTTAAAAATATGAGTTTCCTTTGACCATCTGCAGTAAATGGTCAAATATATTACACCTCTGGATATTAATCATCTTGCACTGGCCAGGTTCAGTTCCAAAATTTCGGCTGCCTTTAGGTACAGGTTCTTATAGGGCACCATATCAGCCCATGTATTGGCAGACCATCACATTTTCGTCATCTGTTTTCTCGTGAGCACATATTCTCCAAGCCAAAATTCTCCAGCTTGTCGTCAGCCGAGCAGCTGGCCGATGATTACCGCAGGTGGCTCTGTAAGTATGCAGAGTCCGGTTTCTCAACACTAGAAATGCGGGGGAAAAACTTGAATGAGCCTATGGCATGGGCTATGTGAGAAATTCAATCTCGTGAAAGCCAAGAAAATAAACACCTACTGGAGTCCACAAGCTAGGTTAACTTCCTGTGGTCCAATGTGAGCTTTCTAGATCTGCTAGGCATGCAATTTTATCTGAATCCAACTTTTCAACCAACACCCAATGGCAATCTGATCACACCACAACTTAAGCTGACCTCAACAGAAAATAACGAGCAACTGGTAGCGGGCTGTGCCACTTGTCGGCCCTACTGGCTTTCTCAGCATGTGACAACCCAGACCGAGTTGAGTAAGGCTGTTCGAAACATGGTGGCAGTTTACAGGAGGATCATTTGGTTGAACTTGTGGTCACAATGCCACATGCACCAATACATGTAGGAGTTCCCTTCATAGGGCCATCTTTGTAGGTCCAATAGATTGTACAGTCAAAATTCATTGATGAGCCCCTAGTAATCATTCTAGCCTAGTATAATCAGCTGAGATGCCGGCAGGATACTAAACAGTTATCTTGAGCACTTTTCAAAGCAGCGGAGTGGATATGGATTATACTAAGATTTTTTTCTTTGCATTCTCGTTCAAGTTGACCATTGACAAGAGAAAATTGGGAAAACTTGTCTGTTGATAGAACACAACCGGTGCTAACTGCTATAACTGAACTTAAACTTCCAGCTCCGGACTCTGTTTGATCACAAATAGAGTTCTCCTTTTCACCAGGACTGGCACATGTTAAGTTTGCCTATCCAGCTCAAAAGAAAATGAATTTATAATTGAATTTCACTGTGAATTTCGTAAACTATAGTTAATCCTTGGTTAATCCTTTGTCCATATATGATAAACATCAACATGATTTAAATTATGGGCAGGCGAGATGCTAGAAAGATTTCAGGGTTGCCAACTGGCACAGTATGTTGATAGTTTCCTTCACCGCAGATCATCTGTGTTGAGCATGTGGGAAAGAAAATCGGCAAATAATACTGTGCCAAGGTGACTCACCAAGGAGACAGGGATTTTTGTGGCCTCACAACATAGACTTTCTGGCTCGAATATGTACCAGTGAGATTACAACCCTGGACTGTTACAACATTGGGGCACCATGCTTCCATGCTTTGCAGCATTAACCATTCTTTAATGTGTTGTGGTCCTTTCTCCATCCTCTCTGGCATTTCCGCTTCCTTCTCTTACTGCATCATGCACCATTTCTGACAAATCCTTACTCATTGGCATAATTACGGACCAGCTAGGGACTCCAAAAGTTCTTCACAACTGGCCACAAGACCGCGCAGCAAATTTCAACCAACACAGACAGCTTCGATCAATTTGTGTTGAATTATTACGCATCTTGACCCCTTCTGCTCCATTCTCCCCTTCCACTCAAATTTCTGAGGGTGCAGAAAACTACACATTGAACAGGATCCCCATCAGTAGTGTTCTATATTCTCGCATTGCTCAGAACACTGAGTTGCGCAAATTTATACTGATTCGGACTCTCCGCATCGAGTGCAGAGACCCGTGGACTAATAGTATCTGCTGAGATCAACCACTCCTGAAAGGTAAGTAACCTTCTCACTGTAACACAGAACCATGGGATTACTGTAGTTCCTTGCAGTAATGATGCCGCCCACTTTATCATCCAGTTGTGGCCAAGGATCGTCCGTAGATAGGTAAAGGCCCGGATTCCTCTCGACACAGAAACCTTTCCAGGTGTAATCAAGGCCCAGATTCCTTTTGAGACAGCACTCTTCTCAGTGCAATTTACTGGCTAAATTATTCAACACTGGGCTTCTTGGTTGGTTTGATAGGCAGCAGGCTGGCGACACTACTCTCGAATATTGTCTGGTCCGTTTGCTGACATGAATTGTGCTTCATTTGAATCCTCGCAGGGAATGCCTCTGATATAATTTGAATCCCCCGGAATGTACGTAATGTGCAGCTTAAATTTTGTTCCTCATGCATCATTGGCAGTTCACCTCAGATCTCAAGAAACTAGTACAATCCGCCGGAGCGAGCAAAGGCATATCTTGCCTAGCCTTTCTCTAGATAAGTATCCCATAGACTCGTGATTAACCAGTCTGCCTACAAGTGGCAAACATGTGGCAAGCATTTTACTATTCAGATCAAACAAAAGGCACAGGCGGAAATTTTGATGCTATCTGCCCTGCGCTCAATTTAACGCTATTACATACACAAGATATAAAGGGATGGAGGGTGCCAATTCTGAGCCACACAGATTCTGTATCCTTCAGTAGGATGTGAGCCAAAATTAATAGCAAGGCTGTGATGCCGTGATCGGCACCGCCCCAAAAATTCAAACTCAGGTCCATCTCAATTCACAGCTCCCAATAGTACCAGTCTCACACATTGTTTTTCAACACTCAGTTGTTCACAGTTAGTGGGCTCTGCCGCAAAGCGCGCTACAATTGTTATTCCCTTAAGACTGCTTAGACGCCGGGATTCACTGCATTCAAACGGTCCTTAGACGCGGCATGATCTAGCGGCACTGACAGCTGTCTATATGCGGCTAGTTGGACATATCGACCCAGATCATGATGGTTTGGGCCGCCTACTACCGCCTAGCATAGCCATCGACTAGCGGCCCGAAGTCCCGCATTAGCTGCCTCCACCGACACGTCTATCCCTGCCTCCCTCATTAGCCGCAAGCATGTCGAGGGACGTGCCTTCCTCTTTTCATCTTCTCTGCACTCCCTGTCGTTATGCAGCCACTGCACCACCGGCGCGACTAATTATAATGCACGACCCTGCGCCACTTCTAAATTTACTTGGGGGTGATGGCCGTGGCATGGCCCAGCAAACGCATACTTTTTCATTTTCATTTTCATTTTCATTTTATCACCTTATCTCAATGAATTTCTACATATGCTTATGAGGCATCCGTGTGTGTTCTGGCATTGCATGTGCGAGCACCGTTTGCGCTGGAGCATCTTTCGCTTGTCTGCATTCAGTTCCTTGGATCTTCTCTGTGTTCTGTCCACACTGAACAGCAACCCCACCCCATAGGTGGTGAACTGCCTGCTGACATGTGGGCTGTACCTGCTGCATCTCAAGATCCTCAGGATCAGCCTTATAAGCACTGAACGAAATGGGAAGAGGCTCGCACACTGGCCGCCATGGGGTGATGTGGATTTAACCGGGAACGACCGCAACGGTGGTGAGCAACATTTGGCCGGTGTCTGGTTTACCGTGTTCCTCGTGGAATTTATCCTCAGGCTGCACGCTGCACTAGTGATTGTCTCGCAAATGAATTGTGCTCATCGAGCATCAAACAGGTTTCTGGCCCAGTCAATACTGACAAGATGAAAAAGATCCCCGGGTTCCAGTATTGGTATTCAAATTTGTGGGATCCATAGGCATGCTAGCACCGTACTCGATCTTCTGCCTGTTCTGGCAAGTTGACAGAATCAATCACGGCAAACCCCGATCAAGTGATGGTGCGGTGATCGGACCGATGCCCCGTGTCTTATATGATCATTATGATCCTTCGGATCCAACACGCAGCCGGGAGCCGCAGGTTGGCCCCAGGGGCGTTATCTGGCCCTGTAGGAGGGAGAACAGGTCGGCCAACTCGGAGTTCTTTTTGGGTGCTGTAGGAACAACAGCATACAGTAACAAACCCCCTAACGAAACGTCATCAGCGAGCGAAACACTAGCTTGTTTAGGTACTTGGAGATCACCGACCGCTCCGAATTTTTGTGAGGTGAATGTCCTCGTTATGAAACTCCCATCCGCAAAAGAAATTGAGTGAAAGGCCCCCGTGGCGCGCTCACAATTGAATTTTGTTTGCACCGTTATTTGCCACAATTTTTTGATCCAAACTGCCCGGTCTACCATAACCGACCCGTTGCCTCCGCAATGAGTCGGGGATGGGGCGTTTTCTATGACCCTGAGTAAGAATATCAACATCCGGGAGGCTCAAGTTGCATGGATGATGCCCAATCGATTATTTTGTAGTGTTTCGCTCTCCCGTGATTTGGCCAAATCTGGCCTTCCAGATTAATCGGCCTCATTCTCCACCAAATCAAGACGGAATCACACTATTCTTTGTGTAAAATGACAGCACGGAAGCCGCTCTACAATCCTATAGAAAACTACAGCCAACCTGTAGATCTATCACCCAGAAAACGGCCGCCTTTGTTGAGCGTTTCGTTAGGGGGTTTGTCACTGTAATGGATTGAATATAATTAGGAGTCAACGGATTGCTGTTGAACGACTCGCATTTCGCAGACCTCCAACCCTGGTATCTGCATTGTATGTAGTACTGGCGTTTCTGCGGCCCGGGTTGTCATTTCTACCTGCACTCCCAATTCGAGTATCCGAGGTTGATCATCTAGGGTGCACCATCTTATCCCGGTTGACCCGCCCATTATTTGAAGGATGAACAAAGTTGACAGATCACTAGTCGGTGGTTGGACACCGTTCATTGCAGGCAGTACTTCGCGACATAGATTGGGGCAAGAACTGACTTAGAGGATACATTAAAAGAGTGCCAATGGAGTGATAAAAGCACTCAGGCCAGAAGCCGCAGTTCCTGAACTGATATGAGCACACTCCAGCCATGTGTGAAAAGCACACGTGACCAAAGCAGATTTTGGCGCAAACGCACGATTTATAGCCGGAAACCGCACAATTTTGGGCTCGATACTGATGGCAGTGTATGATAGCTCGCCAGATAGCTAGCGGAATTTTAATTTACGGCTTCTCGGCCAATTGCCTAAGCGGCGTGCCTGCCAGTCAGTGGCTGATGCTGCAGCGACTCGTTGCAACTGGGCGCGCGCGGCAGCTGCGTGGGACTCGGAAAGAGAGTGAGGATTGAGCACACGAGGTCAGACAGAGGAATGGGAAGGGGGATACAAATATATTAATGATTTACAATACTGTATGCACGCGCAAACGAGGTTACGGTCAGGCTCGATGGTGCTGGCGACGTGGCGGGCGAGCTGATACCGAGTGGCGCGGTCTCGAGCTGGACGTCCTCCACCTACCCCAATCGCGCGCGCACGCCTCGAGGGGGACACTTCGAGGATGTCGGATGAACGGGCCACGCACCCTTCGACCCAAGTCTTCCAGCTCCCCCTCCAGCACAGCACTCTGTGCACCATCAAGCGCTCTACCACCGCGTCCACTTCTGACTCCGTTGCATGCGTGTCCCTGCCCTCCGGCACCCATTTCGCATGCGCGCGGGCACGTTGAGCTGCAGAACACACCCGCATCCCATTGCACCACACACACCTCGAAAATCGAGCTGCGTGCACAGCGCACCGGGCGGTGCGCTCGGTGGGTGGCGAGGGCGCGCCACACGAGGAGGATTGTCATGGCAGCGTGGGACCAGCACGCATCGGTGGTGGTGGGTGATGGGCCTGCATCTGCGTATTGGATCGCAGCTCAGTGGGATGCAACGGGGAAGCGGGGATGTCCGATGGACACACCTAGCAGCCGTGGGATGCAGATCCGCGGAGCCGCGTGGGCGCCCGATACATAGCTAGACGGAAAAAGAGCTGAAAGCTGGAGACAAGAAACGAGTCACACGACGGGGACGCACCGCCCTCGACAAACTCAATAACTGTGTCGCGTAGCCAAATTTGGATGTCTCGGTGTCGGTCGCAGACAGCTCGCTCGTTGAGTGGGAACTCGGCGCTTGAGAGGCGTTGGCGAGGTGCTTGGGACTTGTAAGTTGTCGGGCACTGTAAACTGCGATTGCGGGGGCGCGTTGGTTTGAGGAGCTCAAGGAGAGCAATGAGCGTGGGCCAGAGCCCTGGAAAACGGAGGATGGAGGCGCGAGTGAAATTCGAGAGCTGCCCATCTCCACTCTGATCCGTGAGGTATCCATTTTAAAACTCCTCTAGCTATCGGAATATTCGTTGCACTTTTTCTTGAGCAATCCACACGGCAAGAATGGATATAGTAAAAATGCGAAGACCCATTTAAATGTTGTGGCTCGCATCTAGAGCTCTCAGATCTGCTCAAGACCCTGTTTTTATTATTGTAATCGACTTATTTTACTATCCGCCGCTGTGGCTGAGCAAACGGTGTCCATGTTTGGCGCGGTCTCGAAGATCTTGCCAATCCTGACCAAACTCCCTCCTCTTTCGGCGCATTTTCTTTTTTCTTTTTTCCTTATTTACATAATTTCTTACACTTCCATAGGTATCGAGCCCAATTTTGAGTAGGCATCTACATGTGATATACTCGATGTAAAGCCGCCCGGATTTAAGGTGATATTATAATACTGGAAGGAGGGCAGTGGGGAAATCTGCCGAGACCAAACAAAAGGCATCACCACATAATCTACAATGTGACTCAGCGACAACAGGACCGATTTAAAACGAGTTGCATAAGTACTCGTAGTACCAAGGGTATCCGGGCCGGTCAAGCCGGCACAGTGGGCAGGTAGGTAGGTTGGGCCGTCAGGCCGGAAAAAAAAATACGGGCCTCTCAAATTTCAATAAGTAGTCTGGGATTGGCCAAAAATGGCTTCCTATTAACTTCTCAGGTGTCCCAACTTGCTTATGGGCATCTCAGACAGAGTTCTCTCGTTACAATCATCGTGCAGTGTATTGGATGTATGACTTGTATTTGGCGAGTTCCTCTGGTAAATCAGGTGCACATACCTGCAAAAAGGAAATTCCCCGGCCGCTCTAATCGATCCGAACATCTTTGGCGACATGGCACGGTGCAAACTAGAGGGATGTGAAACGAAATGGGTGAGTTGCAGTCCGGTTTCCTGCCTTTTCAAATTCCTTTATTAATTGTGCCCATGCTAGTGTTGCCTTGGATTTGAAAGCGTATCGGATGGCTGAATGTGCGAAGCCTGCCTTCACTCGGGGGAAGCTCGCGCAGCAAAGAGGCGTAGTGAAGGTTTAGATGTGTGGTTGATGCAAGGTAGGTGGGCTAATTATGTGTGCTTGGGCTTGGGTGAACCTATTCAAATAAAATGATTCTACATGAATGCTATACGTCTCGCGATCATTTATGAACGGTTACAACCGAACCAATCTCAGCACAAATGATCCGGGCACTCGCCTGATTGAGCACGTGCAGGAACTTACCATATATGGTGCGTGGAAATGCTTACGTGGTAGGTAGGTTGGCTGAGGAGGTCAAAATAAAAAAAATACGGCCCAAGTGGATTTTTTAACGGATCCGGATACCCTTGCGTAATACGGTGCCGGTTCATGGTCGCGCAGCCAGAATCATGCATGGCTATACATCAAGAGTACATGGAGTCTCTAACTAACAGGCATAGGTAATAAAAACTGCATATAAATAAATAAAGTACTAGATCCATCACAAAGATTATCTGACGGCACGTCTTTCCCTGACCATCTGCGCCCCGCAAAGACTACCACATCTTGTCATTCGAACGGTTGTTTCTTTGGTCGAATCACTATCAGTACACCCTTCAAAGTACACTTTTCGAGTTTTTGGCCCCCGCCTTCAACCCTTCACATCAAGCCTCCGGCCACATTTTGCTTGTCCTGCTGGTGTCAAAAATATTCACAACAATCGTAGAGTATATACCTTTCTGAATATCTTTCCCCCCAGATTTTATTTCGGCGGAGCCCCTGGTCGCTGAATCGTCACCGGTTTCCCGGGGGTACTCGTAGGTTGCGTCGGTTTTGCAGAGGTCGGCGGACCAGTGACTCCTTGGTTTCTGCAGAGTAGGTGCTTAGTTATTCTCTCAAATCGCTTCGACGTACCCCCGATTGTGGCGCAGCATATCGTCTCTCTGGCGCCTGAGTGTTCTGGCGCTTGTTTTTATAGCGCCGTCTCACCGCTTTCCATTCTACTTACCGGCAACGGCGTCTGGGCAAAGCCCGAGTCAGTCAGAGTCACTCGTCAGAATATTGTGCTATCTGGGACCCATTGCCACATCTTGACGCTAGAAGGAACATCACGAGGAGGTATTGTCGCATGTGCAGCACAATCGTCCAATCAAAGTGGGTTCGATGATCATGAGGCACCTTACTTATCTAGTCTTCTTTTTGTATTCAGGCTATCATTGGACATTGCCGTGTTCGTGCTCCGCTCTACGCAACGATGCCGGATGCAAGGCGCACATGTAGCGCCATCGCCCGTAATGGATTAGTGAGTCAGCCAGAGAGACATAATTGAGTATTGGTCTGAAATGTGCTTCTCTGTTTCTGTGCCGTTTATCTGAGGCTCTTACCATTTAAGGTGTCTCCTTGCTGCCGATATACATGCACCCCGGCACCCGATCTTCTCGTATACACCGCTTGGCATGGCTTCCTGTTTTATCGAGGTTCACGCGCATTGTCTGCAAGCTCATTGCAGCATCCACCCAAGTCGACTCTCGCATTGTTCAGCATATTTCGTAGGCCTTCTCGTGGTATCGCGGCTTTCCACGATATTTCAGGGAATCTCTTTCCCTGGCTTTGGATTGAATTCAGCGCCAGATACCCGTTCCCTGGTACCGCAGCCGGTGCGCTACGCAGCACCTGACATTGTTTTGCGCTACCTGCTCCACTCGATGACGCCTCAAATCCATGCTCACTAGACTTGCCTCCTGTAACTCGGATTGAACTCCCGACGCGAATGAATCGGAGGAACTCACGGACAGACCGGTTACAGCGCTTTCTTCCCTCAGAACGCTGTGCCTGTTTCTAATGCAAGTGAATTTCATTCCAAAACTCACTGCATGGTTTAGATTTGGATTCACCCAGAAGAGGAGCCCCGAGCCGGACCCACAAATCAGGTTCCTTCCAACGAGCGAGGTATTCAGAATTATGGTTAAGCAGACGAATCCAATCAATATTGCGCTCCGCGTAAAAAGCAATGCGGTGAGCACGCTCGTGGGCGTCGAAAACTGCAGTCCGTCGTCATTCACGAAAAATAGAGGATTTTCTGCCCTGGGTGCATAGTCTCTGCATTGCTCTTTCGATTGAACGTGTGGAAGGCTCGTTTCATATCCATATCTTAGTAAAAGGAATTCGACAGATTCTAAACAAAGGAAAGGGGATCCGCTCACATAACTTCCTGCAAGCTCTCCGTATAAAGGGGCATCGCTACGTGCGGTACTAGGAGACAGGCCCGATTCTGTATGAAAGGAATGAGACATCAGTTTAAGTGTGGGGAATCACAGAATATGGGAAGAGGATAGAAGGCAGATTGAGTCAGATTCGAAGGTGCGGACGGAGGCAGCGGAAGGAAGATGATGATGGTTTGAAACGGGAATTTGATTACGGGGAAACGTCGAGGTACGAGGAGAGATCCAAGGAAAAGAGATGACGGAACGCACAGAAAGGAGATACAGCCGATCACTTGCAGTGCGAAGAACTCCGACCCAATAAGAACATTGATTTAATTGGATCAAGGATGCGGAGGCACTCACCAGCGAGACACAGAACAAGTACGGCACAGTGACCATGAGTGCGAATCGCCTATAGTCGCCGTCGTAGCGCCACTCAGCGAGCTGGGCCGAGAGCCAGGAAACGCCAAAGACTGTAGGTGGAAAATTGAGGGGGCGTCAATATGCGAGATCATGGGTATATATAAAGATCCACGTACATGAACTCAGCCCTGCTCCCCGCCCGCCATGAAACGGCGCAAACAGTCGGATCGGCCGTGCAACGCGCTCCGAGTCTGTTCTCCCTGGGGTTTGAACCCAATCGCGGAGCTGCCTCACATGCAAGGAAGGCATGGAGAATGGGTCCTTGATCCATATGGATACTTACAGGTGGGATATGATATGAAAAAACATGTCCGGGAACGGCACCCATATGAGATCCGTGTCTGAACATCTTTATTCTTAAGATTGCGTCCCCACGCACATACACCAGTTTGCACATTTCCTGTTGGCTCGTCGGCGAATTCTGGATGTGCAATGGTAGATGCCCAGGATCCGGCTGGTACCCGCCATTCGTACATCTGCTACCCCAGAAGCGCACAAATGGCGCGGTAGAATTCGGTGCACCTTTGACGACTTGTCAACCGGAATTTTGGCTGAAATCCCAGGAGAACACTTCATCCGCCAAGGATGCCTGTACTCCGGCACGTTCAACCGTGAGAAAGTTCATTTGATATGGTTGATTCCATATGGCAAGCAGGATGTCCCTGGAGTCTTGTTACTTGTCCGGCGCGCATTAATGATAAGTGATGTCGATGGAATCTCGAAGAATCGCAGAGGAAGTTTTCTTAACATTTCGAGATCTCGACCATGCATCAGGTTGCCTCGCACGAGATCTCGATGAGTCCCGACCGTTTTTGGGAGATCTGGGGAAATTCATGGACCTGGGCAAAGTTCCCTAGAAGGCGCGCGCAGGTGCAGGGGCGGAGGGGTCGCTCGAGGAGCCTGATGCCCGGACCCTGGGATTTCTCGAGGTGTTGGCGCTCCAGCTTCCTCCTACTCCACCCCCAGCCGTGCAGACAGGGGTTATGCCCCGTGGTATAGATGTCGATGACGAGAAACACGAGGGCACCGAGGGACCGCCACCACCGAGGAGACGCGTGTTCTTTGAGCGTTGATGAAGCCGGAGACGGAGAGGGTGACGGTGATCCTTGCTCTGCTGCTTGAACTTTCGCTCCCTCGCTTTGCTCTCTTCTGGATCAATTAGGGGAGTGAGCAAGGGGGTCCAAAGATAAAAATTGCCATATGGGTAGAAGGTAGGGGGGGTACCTGGACCCCGAGAAAAAAAAAATTGCATGCAATTTTTTTGAGGGCTAGAGAGCTTCTGGGAAGCTCTGAGACACAGGGGATGTCTTTTGCAGTTACCTCAAGCCCCTGAGAGAGGAGAGAGTCCAAGAGTGATGTTTCCGTTCATAAATACAATTTTCGAGCGAGGCTGTTTTGATGGTACTCCTGGACCCAATCGGGTGAATACCATCAAATGTAATGAACAGACATGGTACGAGAAGGCACAGCTTGTATGCAAACCATGGATTCAATTTAAATTCCTACCATGTTCAGGAGCTTACACAATTGTTCTGAGAGGTGTTTATACTTTTATATTTACAATGTAACAACCTGAACATTTCTGCGTGCTACAGTGCAATCCATCACATTTGAATACATACTGTACTGAAACAGGCTTCAGGTAGTAACCAAATATGCACTAAGCACTCCTGGAATAGTCAGGACCCCACTATGATTTCGTTGGATGTGGTCAACAGGTGGTTTGAGTCGGAATTTCCCTGGACATTACTTCTAATGTTCGTTAAGGGGTGACTGTCAGAAACCACTTCAAATGAACAGAAGATCCCCACATCATTTTTGAAAAAATCCACGGTGCCCCCATCCATATTATTTTGTCCCAACCCGTCGGCTTTGACAAGCGGAGTCCCAAAAAGGCAACTTCCCATCACGTGCTGCTTACGTAGGGTAGGTATCCGAACCCCCCCAGGGGAAAAAATTGTAGGGATATCATATTTTCTTATCTTTGGATCCCCTTGGAGTGAGACTGACTGGCGGGGTTACTAGCGCTTTCGATCGTTGCATATATGTGTCATTGAATTCTGGGGAGGGTGGTCCGGGCAGGGGCAAGGCAGGGGGGGGACAAGAATTTATTGCCATTTTTGGGGGGGCGGAGGTTTGGGGTCCACGCTGGGGCATAAATCTTGGGGGGGATGGGCTGGAAATTGGGTGGTCTGGAGGCAGTTAGGGTAGGGAAACATGTGCTAGTTGTTTTGCGAAAATGTGACGGACAAGCGGTGTTTGAGACAATTTTCTCTGGGTCGGGTCAGTGGATCGGATTTGACCCTGAGAATTGACTCCCCCTGGGGGCGGATTCCCCCCATGTGTGTGGGACATGTGCGGGGGCCTCGAGTAACTGGGCGGTTTATATTGGCATATCCACCGTGGGAAAAAGTTTCAGGACGGTAAGGAGCACTGGACCAAGTGTTGCACTAAAGTGTCCCAAACGGTGGCCGTGCCTCCTAGCGATGGCGATGGCGATGGGGCAAGCTCGGGTATCAAGTTCATTGGCCCATTTTCGTTTGGTCAGAGCGACTTGCCAGTGGTCACCAGCGAACGTTTCGTTCAAGTACAGTAAGTACTCAGGTAAGATATGTCGAAAACCGGGGCCATCGATCCTTTGATACTTAGATGTAAGTATCTGAGATGCGATTCCGTTAACGGAATGCGAGAAAGAAAAAGGCGAAGACCGAGATGGCCCATTGTAGATTTAAGGTTACAGTATGCCCCCGGGCTTTGTCCGGTGCAACAAATTGGAAGAGGAATGAACGGACGGAAAACAATTTTGAAGAAGTGGTGTTCTTTTGGTAGGCTAATAAGGTCACCGAGTTTGACTGTAGTCTGTCCAATCAATCTATATTGTATTATTTTTACTCGCTCCTTGTTCCGAGTTCGAGCCTGAGTCCCGCACTCCGTCGTTTCTCGATTCGACACCAAAAATTAAAGAATCTTAGCCTTCCATTTCCTGCCGTTGTATACGCGAAGAAAGGTGACACTGGTTCAAGTGAAGATCATATTCAAAGCAATCATAGGGACATGGAAGTGAACGTGAAGGTTCGTGGACACCAGCCTAGTCGAGTCGAACTCCATACATGAGTAACCGAAATGTGTGGGTTAATCTAACCGCGTAAAATAAGAATCAATGCGACGTGACGAGTCGAGCCACAAGACATCAGTTACCACGCCCAGCGAGTCTTTATCCACTGCCAGGAAGTTCTCGCCGTGTTCTGAACCCAACGAGACGCAGGCTGCAAGGCCCGCGGCCTTAGCAAGGGCCACGGCCCCACCACCAGCGACCGCAACCCCCACAACAGGATAGTCACAGCGTGAACCATCCCCACGGATTGGAGAAACGCAAACAGACTTCCAGCAGCCACATTTCCGATAGTAGCCTGCCAGCCAGCGGCGATGGATCCTAGGACATCCGAATCATGAGCGCGAGCGCCCTGTATCATCCAGACAAACCCTTACCTGCAATGGGTCCTAACGAGCCGAATCCAATTGCGGCCAGAGGGTTGGCGATGAGGACGATTCCGAAGATGATGAAACCCAGAGACCCGAGGAGTTCCCAGGGATGTGCCTTTATGAACTCCATCACCGCTTTGGCGAATCGCACCAGGTTTCCCTTCTTGACGAAATCCAGCAGCCATTGCTTCATCTGAGCAATCTGCATGGCACCCAAATTTCCGTGCGTAATGTGCAGATTTTCGAGGAAGGCGTCGTTTCGGGTACAGGAGGCGGTGAGGATGGCCCTCCTGGCGGATACGCTACTGGCGGGGTTAGAGCGTAAGCTCGTCGTGGCGCCTATCGTCCTGTCTGAAGCAGCGTCTACATCCGGACTCGTTGAGTCTGCGGCTGAGGAGGAACCAGAGAATCTGGCTCGACGAGTGGGCGTTGGATCGGAGGACATGGTTGTGGGTTGGTTGTGGGCGTAGAGAGCGTTAGCGGCCGAAATTAAAGCAGCCTCATGCCGACTGGGTAATTTTGGATTGCCTCGTGGTGAGTGCCATGCACTAATATTCCAAAGTGTGGGGCCTGATGGGCCAAAAGAATCAGAGCTTAAAAGAGTTACAGCAGACAGAAGGTCGTAGCTTTTACATGTACACGCCAATTCTCTTCCCTTCTCTCTCTTTGTCTGGAGGAACCTTAATCGTCCGGGCTAAGGTATCTCGAGTATTCAAAAATGCTCCATGAAATAGATGAAGATCCGAGAAACAACCTACCCAGAGAGGAACTAATAGCGCGTGGCGCGCACCCACTTACATTTCAACTCAAAGGAAAGGCGATCTTGAGAGGACCCCGTTCGATTCGAGATGGGTCATTCCAGAATTACAACCCGTTTGTTTCCGCACCCAAGCATTCACAAAATGTAAACCAGCGAATAGTCCTCGACTTGAGAGACCACGAGTGATGCTGAGTGGCCGGCGAGCCTGTGCTTGTTGGTAACAACGCATCCAAAAGGCACAGTGCGTTGAAGTTTCTTGAATAATAAGTACACTTCACTTTCTCGGACTCCTTGCGCAGATGAATATTTCGAGCCCAACTTTGCACGAAGTTGAAACACGAAATAGATCGGAAAACCACTTTGGATGTCAAATCGTGCTCCGAGCCACGATCTGACATCCAACTTGGGCTCCAACTTCATGGTCCAACTTCCCCCGTCCGATTTCGACCATCCGCTGTAGTTTCCGGAGCAAAAAAGTCATAAGTTGGGATCGGAGTTGGAGTCAAGTTGGTCGTGCCAGTGGGATCCGGATCAGGCCTGAAGTTGGGTCTGAAATTCGATATTTGAAACACCCTAATCTGTACTCTGCTAAGTTCCGGAGGCCCGATAGCGGATGGCCGCACTTGCACTGAATCATCAAATTCGTTGGCGTACGTAGGACACGCTTGTTCGATTCGAGCCCGAGTCATGATGTCTCGATGTATTATAATTTTATTGACCTCGCCGCTGAGTGCTCGATCGAAAGGGCGCAGGACTTGATGGCAAGTGTCCGTGCAACGACGCGCGCCGGCGCAGTTCGTCCGGCCGGCTAAAGTTACAACGCGACAATCGTAAGTCGTCATTCGCCGGGGAAGCAGGGTGCCATGGACAGTCTTGCGCGGGAGGCGAGCAAGAACAAGTCAATTTAAAAGATAAAGGATATTGGGACTCGGAGGGCGTAAGGAAACACAGAAGGCACACGTTGGGCGCAAAGGGAACAGAAAACGGAAACCAGTGGCGGACGAGGCGTCCGCTGCAAACGTCCACAGCGTGGGTTAGAACTCGGGCACATAGGAGACCCTGAGTCGCGCACCTGCGGCGCTCCTCGAGCACACAAAGCCGCGCGAACGGTCAGAACCGTCATCGCAAGCGCCCGCCGCAAACGGGATATGCAGGACTAGGGAGATCCGAGCGCCCAGGCCCCGGCGGTGAGCAATCCGGGCGAGAACGGGCACACTGCAGGTCAAAGACAGGATGCGCGAGCGGCGCAACTCCCCGCGCAAAAGGCCCGCAGCAAGAGTAACCGGCGGTGCCTGTTCCACGCCGCCACAGCTTCCACCCACCCCACCCCCCTGTGCCTGCCCAATACGATGCCCACGGCGGGCAAGACGGAAAGAGAAAAGAGAGAAAAAACGGAAATGAAGAAGAATGAGGGTGAAAACCACCCCTCGTGCAGCGCGAAGGCTCTACGAACAGCCGGGCCGCAGGGGAAAAAAGGCGGCGGGAACGTGTCCATGAGGCGGCTCCGTCCGCGCGCAGCGTCCAGATTGTTGTACGACACGCACACCAGGAGCCTCCGGCGCCCTCGCTGCCCCGGGACGTCTACATGCGCCCAATACTCTCCACCCCGCCGCACCCACATCACCGAATCCTCTTCGTGCGCGCGTCGTCTGCCGGGAGCAATGCATCACCCACGTAGCCTCCACCGTCCACAAAGCGCCCCGTCCGCGCCGCTGTCCCCGCGCTCGTGCCGCAGCCCATCCTCTCCGCGCGCCACCACCTTGACATCCCTGTCCCCCGCGTCCGCTCCGCACGTCCAATACGCCGGCCCGCTGTTCGCGCTCGTGCCGAATCTCGCAGCCATGCGGGCCATCAGCCGCGCCCCTCCCCCGTCCTCTCCCGCCGCTCGCGCCCCCGCTCCTCCCTGGGCTGACCAGAACGCCATCCTTCCCGCCGTCCGTCCGACACACCCGGATCGCCAGCGGGGAGCTGGAGCTTGATCGTCCTCGCGCGCCCGTCCCTGCGCCGTGCAGCTCTTCCGTCTCTCGCTCGCCACCCTCTCCGCGGTGCCGTCGCAGCTCTCCACGGCGTGCCGCGCGCAGATGCCCGAGCCTTCGCGCGCGCCGCGCGCGTCGCCCGCCCCCCCCGGTGTCCGCCCCACCTCCGTGCACCCGCGAATCCCCGTCTCACGCAATCCGCGCGTCCCCAGCCCACCCGCCCCGTCTGCGCTTGCCACTTCGCGCTGCACACATCCACCGCCCCGAAGCCGCGCAGCAGCCACGGCAACCGTGCCCGTCGCGCGGCCTCCGCGTCGCGGTCGTCGTGGGCGTGCGGGCGGCGTGCTGGCGGGAGTCCGCGGCGAGCGCGTTGCGCGCGAGGTCGCAATGTGAAGTGCTACGCAGCAGCCCGTGCACGTGGTGGCGCGCTGCAGTGTACAGGATTCTCCGACGTAGCCGGCGCGCGGGGATCTGCATGAAGCCAAGCAGCACGTCAGCCGCCCAGCCTTGAACGGAAAAGAGGAACCCGGACGTACTGTCCCCCCGTCCCCACAAACGTCCGCTCCATCCTTCCGTCCTGCATTGCCTTCTCCCTCCGATATCCCGATCCCGATCCCCACACCCCCGCCCAAATCCGGCGCAGCGCCCCCGGCGCGCACGCCGGGCGTCGTGGTCATATCGCGAGCGGGTGCGTTGTGCGTCATTCGTTCGCGTGGCGCGGGGGCCGTCGCGATGACAAGGGCGAGGACGAGGGCGGGGGCTGGGGCATGCTTCCGGTTGAGGGCCTCCGCGGCGAACGCGTTGCGGGCGCGGTCGGTACAAATATGACATTGTAGCACGCGTGTCCGTCTCCGTATCGGTGCTCGGGGGAGCGCAGCGCTCGCAGCCAAGCACGCGTCCGTGGTGGCGAGCTGCAGTACGTTGGACCGTTCGCGCGCGAAACGCAAGACCTAAAGGGCGCGCGTCAGCCGCCAGTCGGGAGTAAACGAGACGAGGGGCGTACGCAAAGAGCCACTCCATCCTCCCCTCCTCTTCGTTCCCCTCCGCCTTCCTCCTCGTTCGCCTCCGCCTTCCTCCTCGTTCCCCTCCGCCTCGCAATCCCCATCCACCCCGGTCCCACGAATCTCACGCGCATCATGTCCGCGCGTGGGCGGGTACATCATACGTCGTTCGCGCGGCGCGGCGTCGCGTCCGGAGCGTGCCCGGGCTCGTGCTTACGCTGGCATTGTATCGCGCGCGGGCGATACCCTTCCCCTCCCCGCATCCTCCGCTCCGTCCCACGGACCTCACGCACCCGCATCCAAATCCGGCGCACCGCCCCGGCGCAGCTCGATTCGTCACGCAGGTCGGGTGCCGGGCGCCGTGGATGCATTCGCGGGCGGCGGCGAGCGGGGATCGTGCCCACGCTTGTGCTGCGCGGGTGAATGCGTCATATCCCGGGTAGGGCGGGGGCGAGGGGGAGGGGGCGTCGTCCGCGCCGCGCGGTGCGGGGGTGCGCGGAGTCGCGGGCGATGCTACGTCCGCGCCGTGCGCTTCGTGGGCGCCGTCGCCCTCCTATATGGCGTCGTCGCCCGCCCCCCAACCACGCGTCATCCCCTGCTTCCTGCGCACACCACCGCGCCGTCGGCACGGAAGGGCGCGCGAGCCCCGCCTCCGTCAACACCCACGCGGTGTGCGTCCGCGTCCGTCGCGCGGGTTCGGGTTAGCGCGGCGGGATTTGCAGTCGAGGGGTAGGCGTGCCTGCGAGTCGATGATGGAGAGGCGGACGTCCTGGAGCGAATCCGGACGGACGCATGCGCGACGTGCGGGGGGTATCGTGCAAAAGCCAGCAGGATCCGTGCCGGTCAAGGCGATCTCGCGGATGTCGGGGATGTCACGGGTATCGCGGCCTGACCGCCGTGGATTGCATGCATATGGAGGGTACGTGCACAAGGAGCACGGAGATCTAGAGCCTGGGGGCGGAGACGTGCGGGGGGCGGGAGCGTCGATGATATCGTACGCGGGGATGATGTTGCGGCAACACGAGGTGAATGCCGCGGGCGGAACCCAGACGTCGTACGAGCACGCACCGAAGCTAGGTGGACAGCGTTGGGCGCGATTAGGGTTAGACCGGAGACGCGGACGCGGGGCGTCCAAAAGTTGGAGGGTGCTGGCGCCAATTGCGGCGCCATTAATGGGCGCAATGGCGCATTCGTAGAGGCTGCCTCGTCGGCGCTAGTCTCGACGAGACGGCGGGCCGCGCCACCGCACGTAAGTGAAGCATGTCCCGCCCAGTTTTTATCTTTGCTGGAGAATGGAGGTCATTGAGCAGAAATCTCGCGGAACGGATGGCGCCAGCTATAATAGCTCGCCGCGTCGCGTATCACGCGTAACGCAGAGCATCAGTCACTGATCCGCCCCTTCTCCTCAATCTCCTGCGAATTTATGTGGCCTCAATCACCAGAATCTCGCCTTCCATTCTAGTGACTGCATGAACTCCCTGCGGAACCTCCGACGCGCCCCTGTTCTCGACCTCGCCTCGCGCAAAAACTCTTTCCATTCAAGCTTCCAAACTCTTTCCGCGCCTCTCACTGCTTCTCAGAGTCCTTCATCCGACTCCTTCCTGCTTCTCTCTCGTAAAACGCGCCCCACATCGCTGCTAGTAGGGTTCAAAAGCGGAACGGCCGCCCCTGCGCTACATAACTCGATTATCTCCCGAAACTCCGACAGTGACTCGGCTTGAACCATTATTCATGTTCATGAGATCTCCTTTTTTCTCGAAGCCGAGCGAACCATCTTATTATAACCAGTTTATTCTCGTACGCAATATATACATATATGGCAAGCCGTGGATCCGGTGCGCCTGACCGTCGCCACCCCAAGCAGCCCTAACTCTAACGCTCACCGAATGGCGAGTGCCGCCAATGGAACTAGCGATTCAGATGGTGGATTCCTCGGGTCCTTCAGTTTCAGCAACAATCTCGTCGAGGTTGGCGCGCTGACGGCACTGGTCGGCTCGAGCGTCGCCGAGTCACTCGTATTGGGAAACCGCGGCGCAGCTGGCATTTCATGGGCCGCTACCAGCTCATTTGGCACATTATCTGTCGTGAAAGCATGTTTTTGCGGCGCCAACAGCGGTTGGTTGCGAGAAACACTGGGAATCCGCACGGCATCTTCTGATTTGGCTGTGGGACTGGAACTCCCCCACGAGTCGAACCGAGCGGCCAAGGTTAGACGAAATATTGGAGAGCCGCTGGCAATATTCTGCCACGCACAGGTGCGCTTTATTGTTGTCAACAGGTTGTTCAACCGACTGACACCGGCTCGTAGGACAACGCTGGTTCTGGGAAAGGGCACAACTCACACAAGGGAAAAGTGGCATGGAGCGACGTCTACGCGTTCGATCATTCCACTTCCCTGATGCTCCGAGGTGTTCCAGACACTGCCATTGGGACTCCCCTCCAGGTTTTCACCTACGGAAATTATACTTTCCCGCGGCCGTACAGCCGGTTCCAATTCCCAGCGATCATACTGTCATCCGCGAAATTGGTGGAAGTTTATATCCTGTGGAGGCATGGTTCCTCTATTCTGGGATGGCTTCAGCGGCCCCATGGGCCTTCTTCTTCCTCGGCGCAGTTATAATCCAGGCTCAAGAACTTTTGCTGGGGCGGCATCCTGAACCCGAGATGGGAAGTTTGGATATCATCGCTGGACACCTTCCGATGGTAAGCCGTCGAGGTGGTCGGCGAAAAGTCGTATTGGGCGCTGCCGAGAATCCAAAGACGTCCTTTTCATGGCGGCTCTTCTGGGCCTCCGGTGCTTTGGTATCGACGGCATCCATCATATTATCCTACATCATCATGAGCCAGCAACCACGATCAGCGGTACTCATATGGGCGGGCTTTCAGCTCCTTTGGCTGGCAGTCCGTATCCTGGTTTACCACCTCGCTGATCCAGAAAACCCCACGGCCTTGCGTATACTGGTCGTGCGACCCTGGAGTACCCTTCCCGCACAACTCAAGGAACGTGTCGCAGACTTGACCTTTGCGTTGGCCAAGTGCCAGAGCATGATACATCCGCGGGGCCAGGCTCAATACGCCGGGGACACATTTGCTAGCGGAGACCTGACCTTGATCTCGGATGGGATAAAACCACCTAACTTGTATCCTCTTCCCGATCTGAACCCGACCTCGTTTCCGGTCGAAATCAAGGCTGTTTTCGGGGACACGATGCTGTCGAGCGCTATATGGATTACAGGATCGGAGGCGACGCCGATGGACTTATACGACAGCTGCATCGTCGTATTTTCGATCTGCCAATCGAACCATGTAGCATCCCCACGCCGTTCTGTTGCGGTTCCTGCTGCACGGGTTCTGAGCGGCATCGGAATAGCATTTGACGCAGAGAAGACGGCGCCTAACTATGTTCCGAAAGGAGCGCCTAATCTCGGGTACGGTCTCACATGGTGGTATTGGATTCCGTGTCGCACAGGGCTTTGGTTGCAGATCCAAATCCCGGCCCAGGGAAAAACTGTTGGTATTCACCAGGTTGATGTGTGCACTGATTCCCAGGTTTCTGGATTGCTTGCTGCTGGAAGTCTGAATATAGGATTGAAAGATGTAGATGAGGTCAAGGCTGCCGTGGCCTTGTCTAGGAAGGCGCGAGAGGCGTGCCCTGGAACTTCTTAGTTGATCAAGCAAGTGTGTTCTTTTACATAAAAAATCTTACTGGAGGCTCCATTCTCAGCACTAATCTTGAATCCTGACGCTCAAGTCGTTATCTTCACCAAATTAACCGATCGGGACAATGATAAGATTTGCCTTTTTAGAATAAAGCGGTTGTTTGTCGTTGCTCTGATGTCGATCATGGAAGCTGTGTCGGCAGGAAATTCGTCACCATGACAGTTTCTCAGAGCGACCTTCAGGCTTCCAGGGTTGAAGCGGCGACGACTACGCGGCTCTTGCGACATATGCAAGCAACGGAAGATTAAATCGATTCAAACCCGAGTCCTCCGTGGGCTCTTGACGCTAAAGGTCTTACTGGCAGTTCGATGTGAGCGGCCCCGATTGTGTTTTCTGCCAGATTCACCTGAAGATTTGCAGGTGATAGTGCTCGAATACCAGGGAACCGGTGCTCCAACTGCATCTCTTTCAATTCAGAGTGCACGCACTGCACCAAGTCTGCATCCAAGGTGCGTAGTATTTCAAAGTAAGTGTGCTGGAGCTCTCCTAAATAGGGGATTTCAACCGCCATCAATATCTGATGGACATATTCTTCCCTCCTAACTGTGTGTTTTGGGGGTCACTTTATTCTGCTCCATTCTGCTACAATACCCTTGCTTTAGAACGGATCTGACAAGATCTGACACTATCTGACGCCACGAATCTACGCAAGCGGTAAGTATTGCCAAAAAAACTTGATGGAATCGGTACAAACTACAACCGTGCTTGGCATCAGGAAGGGACGCCTTCGAAGCGAGGCAGAGCGAGGCCCATGGGGACAAAGAAGCCGTCTTGTCATGTGCAAACTTATGAAGGCTAGACAGCCTTAGACAGCCCGAGCTTCCGATTGAGTATTTGAACAGACTCTTTCTCGACTTCCGGACTCGGTCGAGCTGAGCTTGATGCGAGGTGTGCAGGTGCACACGCAGATCGAGACAGCGGACCACGGCTATGGCATAAGTCCTCGCACCACATAATGCACAGGCTTGTTCGCCAGTGACACATGGATGCAGCTCGACTTTGACTCCAACAAGGCTCGCGATGTCATGGACGACTCGGATCGTAGCGACACGGCTAGGATGTAGACTGGTTCTTCTACATATTTCCTACAACTTGTACAACTTTCGCTCCTTATATCACCTTCCTTATAGAC
>JARKIE010000797.1:0-24229 GCA_029378255.1 Mycena rosella
CTGCTGGCTGTGTATCAATGATGCGAGAGGGAAATAACTGGTACTGTGGAGTTGTATATGCTTGGTTCTTACCAAAGGGGAATTGGCATAACAGTCCTAGAAGTATTACATGTGGCCTGTCAGATCCATTCATAACCTGTATGTAGGGGTGAGCTGTACTACAAAGCTAGATACCATACCAAGGAGATATAAATATAAAACACCTTGAGACCCAATTGCGAGCAATATTACACCAGTGGCTGGGCAGAACCCAGTTTGAGAACTATACATAGGTCTGCATCAGCAGAGACCTACAGACCCATGGGTGTTCGAGAACCGGCCGAAACCGATTGAGAAGCGTGACACGGACCTTTCTGAGATGCTCTAAGCTCCAGTAGACCACATGATCAGTTGTGTCGCGTTCGAGACACCAAACAAGTCCAAGTCTGATGGTCTTGATGGCCGACGAACCCTGGGCTCAAACTCTAGACACATAGGCTTTGGCTGAGATTCCGCTCTTATGAGAGGAGACAAGACACACAAAAGGGACTACCAACTGGTCCAAGCCGAGGGTTTGAGAACACTCTGGGCTATTCAAATATACTGGATCGGGTTTGAGGACCTGTTCTCAAACCGATCGCACTCCAAAAGCAGGTTGGCCAGGCATCCATCCATGTGGACCCGCCAATCTTGCACATGGCCAAGCCAAAGATACCCAATATTTTCTGTTGCAGATCATTTTACTCATTTCCTCTTATTTTGTTTATTTATCTGTCATGTCATGTGTGAAGTAGTATAAAAGACCATTGAGAATGCACAGGTCTGCAGCTCATTTGTGCCCGGCTTTGCCTAGACTATCGTCGAAGCTCTGCAAGTCAATAGGCCTTGTGTTCTCAGTATCCTATTGCAGAGATTTGTTTATAAAGCATTTCTTTGTGTAGATTCTTTAACAGAGAAAGTTCTTGTTGGCTACATTAGCTTTAAGGTCATCTAAGCTACAGACTACTGTTCAGTGAAGTCCCATTGCAGTTTTCTGGTTATACCACTGTTGTTCAGCGAAGTCCCGTTGCTAAGGCATAGTACGAATCAACTCATGAGTGACTCGGATCTGTGGCACAAGTACCTGCACTTGAAAACATCGAACCCAGATCCGCAATGACTTGACCCATGAGTTTGATGAGTACTTGTGAGTGCCTGCAGGTTTTCTTCATATATTGTATCCAAAGTGGGGGGGAGTGTTATGGTTGAGATGTAGCACTCTAGCTAGTGTCCAAGTACTCTCTGATAATAAAATAGCCCTCCTGAGAGTTCTGAAGACTATTATTGTGAACAAAATCAGCCTGGTACTCATGAGTATGATGAAGATTTTCACAGAATCCAAACCCGGATCTGCAACGTACCCATGGGAATGAGTACTCGCACTCATGAGTAGCAAACTCATGGGTTTTCCCACGGATCAACTTGTCTCAACCCACGGGTTACTCGGACTCATGCTATGCCTTACCCATTGCAATAGTTCCTTGTTTCATAGCTATCTCATGGAGGGTCACAGTAGTTCAATCACCTCGATTGAGTAGGCCTCATCGAGAACCCAAAAGAATCTCTGATAAGCACCAGAGTCGGTCAGGGAGTTGCGTGTAGGTGTAAACGTGGCCTGTTGTCTGTAACATCCCTTTTGGAGGATCACAACAAAAAATCTGAGTTGTCTCACATACTGGTTGCTCGAGAGCTTCTGCAAACTCTATAAACCACATGTCCTTGTGTTCGAGAATGATTTATGTTTGGTAGTCAGAAACTACTGTTGGTCTCTTGAAGTCCAAGAAAACATCCTCGAACAATCTTGACAACCTTCTCGAGAAGGTTCAATCTTACCTGTATACTGCAGGGTGACCTGAACTCAATTATAAGCACTTCATATTGGTTGTGTGTGTGTGTTTTTTGTGTGTGTGTTGGTTGTTTGTTTTTGGTGTTCATGCTTTAGATCTCAGTCTTTGCACATTTCAGCCCATACTTAGGTGCACCGTTTCAGCGGGAAATTGACCGGTGTTTGTTGGACAAAGAGCTTCACTGGAATCAGCAGAGAATGATGTTAGATATAGGATGAATTGGTGGTTAATAATGGTAAGCCAATTCACGGTGCTTGGATTCAATAATGCTGACTCAAACAATGTAAGAGGTCAATTTTGTTCCTATTCCACGCTGAGAACCTGGTATTTTAGTCGCTATGGTTGTCAACACCATGATGACAGAGTTGTTTTATGTTCCATGTTGTGGAGGATCTGTGCTGCTGGCTGGCCTACAGGATGCATTCAATACTATTCCTGGCCAGACAAAAAATATTGAAAATCTTCCTAAAGATCCCTGCACTGTTCATTGACAACTACAGATAATCCTGTTACAAAGGAGAATCCAGATCCTCTCATGCCGCTCTGCCAGGAAAGGCCAACCGAGGGTGATGCTGCCTGTGAGGAAGAGTTATGGAAGGAGCTTGTTTGGGGAAGTCCTCGTTTCACACCACATCTCACCTATGTTCAACAACTACTGAAGAACTGGTTGGGCTGTATCCTTTCTTGCCCTGGGATCAAGGAGACCCTTGAAACCTACCCAAAAACCGCTTCTCAGAGAGAAGAAGGCAAAGCCATGACCGATATTTGGAGTTCTCCAACGATAAAAAATCTGACCGGACCTGATGGGAAACTGTTCCTCGAGGGCACTGAAGAAGAGGGACACTTTCTTTGAAGCTTCACAACAGATGGATTTTAACCCTTTTCACAACAAAGCAAAACAGGTTGTTACGTCCACCGGTTTCTGGGCCATTCTTCTCAACTTTCCTACCTATCTCCGATACCTGTTTGAAAATATGTGCTTGCTTGGAGCTGCTCCAGGTCCAAACAGTCCTGCAGTTGGGCGCTATAATCCATTCCTCGACCTCATAGTACAGCAGTTCATGGAGTTCTGAGACCCAGGTGTGTTCTTCACTCCAACACATAAATATCCTCAGGGCAGATGAAAAAAAGGAATGGTGGTACCCCTCTCCTCAGACATGCTTGCAGTCTGTGCAGCTGGGGGGTTTACATCTGCGACCTCTCAACTCTTCTGCATTGGATGTGGCATCAAGATGTCTGATATTGAGCAATTTGACCACACAAAATGGCCTCATTGACATCATGCAGAACATTTGGAGCATGCACATGCATGGTTAAATGCAGTCAATTCTAAGGAACAAGAAAAATTAGCTAAACAGCACAGTGTGCAGTTTAGCCCTTTCCTCACCCTGCCTTACTGGATAGCCATTTAATATGTTCTGGTAGAGCCTATGCATGTCCTTTACCTTCGAATAATTGACCACCACGTCCATGATCTATTCCAGATAGACCTGGAAAAAAACGGCAGTGATGGCTCTGAGCCCAGAGTTGCTCGACCACCAAAACCCACTCCAGAGCGCATCACAATGGTTTTGAACTTGTTTTGGATGTGGAGGAGGAGCCCAGATCTTCTGGTTCAGTTGATGCAAAATGACTGGGGCTAATTTCGCTGCCTTGTGGCACATCTGCAATGATCACAATCTGCGGATATCTGGCAATTTCAAAAAGCGAGCTTGGTTCATTCTCCAGATAAAGAGATGGGTAAATATTATTATTTAAGAAATCACAAACATTTGACTTGCCTTTTCTGTTAGATGGACAAAAATATCACAGATGATGAGCTCCTCACAATCCCACCCTCAGAGCCAGTAAAAGAGTCTGTTCAGACTCTCAGCTTGGCTGCCGTAGCTGCAATAGCAAGCTTTCTGCCCCTGGCGGGGGTCACTGAACTTGATATTGAATATACGGAAAAGCTGATCAGGGCGCTTTACTGAGGAACCCAATTTTCCAGTATCAAAGCTCACCACCATATCTTTGAACATGCATGTTGAGTACACCAGATCCCAGTCGTTGGTACCCAATTAGTACTCTACAATAGGTTAATAGAATTGTGTTTGCTGTTCTTACCTGACCCCTAAACAAGATTTCTGCAGAAAAGCAAACCTTGCCTGATGATCCTGACCCTGTTCATTGGGGAGCAGTCCTGGGTAGAGATTTGATGGCCCAAGTATGGGCTGATATGAACAATACTCCCTAGTTGGGTTGGTGCGGCACACAAAAACTGGGGCACTGCAAAACGTGGAAAGCTCAGCATCAATCATTGGAGGGCTGTATTCACCATCCATCTTCCGATCACTCTCATTTGGTTATGGCATGATGAAACCGGACGAAAACAGGATTTGTTGTCTAACATGGTACATGGGGTTATAGCCCTCCTGGCAGCTGACTACAGGAATACAGACAGAAACATTGCCGACATCTACAACTATCATATTCAAGAATATATGGAGGGGGTGGCAGATTTATTCAAAGAGGATGACATTATGCTGAGCCAACATTCTGCATTCTGTATCAACCAAACTCTCCATGAATTTGGCCCCCAGCATGCGTTTGGTGCACAATCCTATGAAAGATATATCCACCTTCTGCAGTGCCAAAATACCAACATGAAATTTGGTTTGTCTCTGCTCTAACTTGTGATTTTTTACTGATATTGGGTTCACTGCAGGAGAAATGGAAGCCACCTTCATGAATTCCACTGCTCGAGCAGCAAATCTCAAGGCTCTCTTAGCTGATAATCCCCAAATCTGGTCACAGGTTTCTGAAGCCGTCAAAGTGTGTGAAAGCGTATCAAATCGAGATGACAATCACTTCAATTTGGAATCATGATCCAAATGGAGCTCACTTTCTCCATGAGAACGACAGCTGCTACACACCTATCTTTCTGAGAAATATGAGGACTCTGTTCTTAAGAACTGGAGGGCCACTGTTTCAATAATGGATCAAATATCTATTGGTGGTGTTCAATATGCTTGCAGATATGTCCTCAAATGGGATCAAAACAGTCACATCATATTTACCATTCCGGGGACAGACCAACACAATGCTGGGATCATCAGTAACATCTTTCAGTATTAGCACACCACTACCAACGGTACTGAAATCAACACAGGAAGGATAACCAAATAATCCGAGCTGGAATACTGAAAAGATATGCAGAAAGTACTTACAATAACTTCTGCGTATCTGTGGGCGCAGGGTGGAGAAAGCATTCAAAAGACACTGTAACAATATTCTAATCTCAGAATATCTTTTGAATGCCTTCAGCATCTTTTGAATAATTCCAAGGCCGAGATATGTGAAAGTTATTGTAAATACTTTTCCAATATCTTTTCCATATTTTGGCCTGGGTTATCTGGTTATCCTCCCTGTGCAAGGCCATATATCTTGTTGTTGACCGATATACACCAAATCCACCCTTGGATAGGAGGGATTCCTACCAAGAGTTCCCTCCAATATTTGGTTCTATATATTCTGCTGAGATTATAGATAGCTGCCTCATTGAAGAACACCATATTTGCTCCTATTCCACAATAACACGAATGGAACACAATGGACAGAATCTAATCCATTGTATGCCTTTAAATCATGTAAGTGGCTAAATCATTTCTGGACTCTTATATCTGACTGCTACAATGGTGAATTATGAATATTGGTGGTTAGATGCACATAACAATGACAATGAGGAGACACAGTGTCACAGACAACACTTAATCTTATCTCTCGGACACCCTATTGAGTAGCCAGGACTCAGTGGGTAGACTTCGGTATGATGAAGTCTGTCGAGCGTAAGGGTACAGTCATAGAAGATGATGGAAGAAAAGGACTAAAGTACAAGGTGTAACTACTCTGCTTTTATATCTGCAACTGGGCTGTATCCTGTGTCCGAGCTGTGTTGTGCTGTGCCTATCATGTACCTATCTGTACCTATATCCTATGCTATCTGTACCTACATCCTGTGTCCGTGATGTAGTTGCTGTGTCCATAAGTGCTATATGCTACCTAATCTAGTCCATCACCAATCTGATCTCGGACTTTTGGGGATCAAGATTCGGATCTTGATGCAATCAAAGGGTCAAATTGTGATACACAGGATGAAGAGGATGCAGATGAGGCTGACAATATGGACACTGACCAATTAAATGACTGCTTGCTTTGCTTCAATTTAGTGGGATAAGGAAAGTGAGATCAACTGAAAATCTCCTTATTTAGACAATGGCGTAGCAGCATTGATGGGAATGATCTTCTTGTTAGATCAGCGGAAAATTTCCTTATTTGGGCACTGGCGTAGCAGCATTGATGGGAATGATTTTGCTGTCAGATCAACTGAAATCTCCTTATTTGGATGCTAGCATAGTGGGAATGATCTTATTGATCTTGACTGTTTGGATCTCTGCAAACAAAATATTCTTACTCTCATGAACTACTGCCTGTGTTTTTGCTTCAATTCAGCCTTGCACATTCCCAAGGCATGCACAGCACTCAAGGTAGCCAGGTCATTTCTATCTCTTTCCTTGGCAGTGGTCTGCAAAAAAAAATTGGAGATTAAGAAACATAGAGATAGAATTACAAACTTGGGCAGTCTCAAGCTTTTCTTTGAGCCGGTTTATCTCTCGACCATGAGCTGATATTCTTTTGCTTCCTTCTGTGAATTTTTAACCACTGCAGGAAAGAGAACCAGGAAATGATCTGTGCCTCATGCCGGGAATTGGATATTTTCATCCTTTTGAGGTTGTCACTAGATTCCCTATACTTGTTCTGAAGTCCCTCCTCGGTCTTGGTTTTCAGTGTCTCAATGTTGTCTTGTAGTTTGATGGTTTGAGCTTGAAATTGAGTTTGGCTTTCCAAAGCCTGTGCTTCCATAGAGTTGAGGCAAGTCAGCAGAGCAACTGTTATAGCACTCAAAAACCTACGACGCCACTTGTTTCAACTCAATCAGACCATAGGTACTGAACCGAACCTGCCAGCTTCCAATGAGATAGTCCAACCTAGAAACACATTCAAATAGAAATTGATGCCTACCACTGGTTGAACATTTCAAGTTTTTCAGTGAGAAATTGGTGAAAAACTTTACTGATTTTACAGGAATTTTTCATTGAAAAAATAGGTGGAAAACTCAAAACTTTTTCAGAACTTTTTCTGTTTTTGGTGAAAAAAGTGATTGTGAGTCAAAAAGTTCTGTAAAGATTTTGAGTTTTTCACCTATTTTTTCAGTGAGAAATTCCTGTAAAATCAGTGAAGTTTTTTACTGAAATGTTCAACCAGTGTACAGTGCAACACGCCTATGAACTATCTGAAGACAATTTCTCAAGGTTTGTATGTCCGTGATGATTCCAGCTGTGTTTCAGAGAATTCTGTTGACTAATGGTGAACATACGTACAGGTACAAATAAGGATGATGCAGTTTTGGGTACTAGTACATCATTGGCAGAGCATTCATGAGATGTGATCTGCTCCATGAGCTGCTCATGTGTTTCTGAAGAGTCCTTGTGAAGAGTTTCCAGGGTTACGATCTTGGCTGCCAGCTGTGCCTGTATCTCTAGGCAGTCATGGTGGTTGTTCTCTAGGGTTGCAATCTGGACCATAAGCTGTTCCTGTGTTTCTGCACAGTCCTGATTGCTGCTTTCTGCAGCCATGATCTGAGCTGTTAGATACTCATGTATCTCTGAGCACTGAGCATGGGTATTCGCTAGTGCTGTGAAATGGGCCATCAATTTCTGTTCATGTTGGGCAGAATCTGCCTGCAGCGTTCTATGTCATGAACAAGTCAAAACACCATCTTGTAAAAAAACCTCAGAGAACATACATCATTGCTGAGTTGAGAGACATATATTCCATTTTCAGGTCTTCATGATCCTTCTGTAACTGATGAACCCTCAACTTTGCCTGTTTTGATGTAATTCCTGTGGCTATGACTTGTGCCATTAAGTGTCCTTGAGTTTCAGCAGAAGCAGCACTCATTGCTCTATTTATGAGGGACATTTAGAGAACTATCATGTGGAAGACATGAGGGACATACACAGCAGATGTGATTGAAGCATCCTCCGACAGTAGGTGCTCCTGCCAGAACATAGGCTCTTGATCCTCTTCTAAATGGTAAAAACCATAAAGTTAGCACAAATCTTGATCCAATTCATTTGCTGGAATAACCTGCTGAGTACGCAGCTCTCGAATTTGGGTTCGAAGGTCTGAAATGATAGATTGTTCAGCCAAATTTGAAATGTGCTCCATATCTGGAACTCTGCTTCTGGCCAATTCATCTTTCAGGTCTTGGACCTGAATGGCAAGCTCCTCAGATTGATGTGTTGATTACTTTAGTGCCTCCTCCAAATACTGCTGCCTTTTATTGAATTCAGCAGTGATCAGCTCCCTATTTTTGGAAGTATTCATAAGCATCTTCAAGCTGGATGTGGCATCTTCTATGTACTGCCAACCACTCAGCTTGCCCTGATCGTGTTTTCTAAATGGCTAGATTAGCAAGATCCAAGTCATTGAAATATACACTGTATTTACATGATCAGGTCTTCTGTCTGTGTTTTCAGCTGAATCTGGATCCAGATGTATTCCGACTTCCTGCAAAAGTCTCCTCCAATGGTAGCCCCTATACAGATCCTCATTGGCTGAGGGAAACCCCAAGACATCGAGATAAGCCAAAAATGCTTCTATAGAGTGGTTTACTTCCTGGTCTGATAGCATGGCTGGAGCAAGAGTGATGTGATGGGTGCTTTGTGTGGATTGTGATGTCAGAACAGGATTTCCCTTTATGGCAAGTCCTAGCTATTTCTTATTTAAGACTGGAATCTTAGGATCAGAGCAAAGTGTAATCCTAACAGTCAGATGACCAGGATTTCCCTGGATTATCGCCTTTTTAGGTTGTTTGGTGATCATAAATGTTTGCAATTTCCAGGGTCGGGAAATATCAAACTTCCTGACTCTGGAAATAGCAAGCATTTGCCAAAGGAAATGCCAAGAATGTTCCAAATTTCTGGGTCCTGGAATACTAAGCAATTCAGAAGGTTGTTTGAAATATCCTTAAAATTTACAGGCCCCAGGAATACTTGGTAATTATCCGGAAGATTTGAAATTTCCATAGAATTTTCTGCATATTTCCGGGCCCGGAATATTGCACCTTGCACCCAGTGTGATGTGTGCAGATGCTAGTGATGGCAAAGTTCGGTTTGGTTCAGGTTCGGGCCCTTTTGCCCGAACGCTGAACCTGAACCTCGCGTTCGGTTCAGGCCTTTGCTGAACCCGAACCTGAACCTGGCGTTCAGGTTCGAGGCGTTCGGTTCGGGGTTCAACCGCGTTCGAACGCCGAACCGAACCTTTTTTCCCCTAAGTTCATAATGGCCGGGCGGAGCGACGATATGGAATTGTGCGAGTCCAACATATATTAGGGGCACCATACACATATTTTCGGGGACAATCAAACACAATTTAATCTGCCTCTGAACCGTCCGCCAACAGCTCATCATACCCAAAGTTGTCGTCGAGCTCCGCAATAAGAGCGTCAATGTGCTGGGCCGCGATCCCCGCTGTGCTGAGATGACTTGCGATAAGCACTTTTCAACAGCTGCAATGCTTCAAATAGCATGGGGTTCCGCCTGTCACAACGCTTCGTATCAGTAAGGCTCCCGCTCGAAAAAGCACGTTCAGCGGGAGTAGCCGAGCCCTGTATGGCCAGGTAATCACAGGACATGCGGCGTAAGGTCGGGCGCGTCGTATTGTGCTTTGAAATGAAGTAATGAGCATCAATCAATGCAAAAAAAAAAAAGATCCAGAACCAAGATGTCCCTTCATGACACACTCTTTAACCTCCACTTCAGTTGCGCGGGTTGAGAGGAGTTGTATTTGGCGGACGAGCTCCCAGATTTGATAGACAAGTGGGGATATCAGGTCACTATGTAGTTGGATTTCTAAACCGAAAGTGTTGTTTATTGTCACGCCCTTCAACCCTCCTTTTGGCATGAATTAAGTAATATTTTCGCCCTGGGGTTTGGCGTTCGAACACGTTCGGAATATTTGCCCAGGCCCGAACTCCGAACCGGAGTTCAGGTTCAGGTTCAGGGATTTCCTGAACCCTGAACTTGAACCTCGCGTTCAGTTCAGTTCGGTTCAGGTTCAAACCGATTCCTGAACTGAACCTTGCCATCACTAGCAGATGCCATCTATGGGTTCGAGGGGATGAGAACATGCTGAGACATACAATTCTCCAGGGGAAAGTGACATCACTATACATGTATTTGTTAGATCTGAGGCAACAGGTGATCACGAGGAATTTCGTGGGTGATGCAGGGGCAAAGATTGCAAAGGAAGGGCACTGAATGGGACAAGGCCTGATGGAGGATGGGGAGTATGGTGCCAATCACTTAGTCACCGCCTGTTTTGTACAGGGGATTGATCTCACGCAAAAAAAAACTGGTTTTTTATTCCTCTTACAGAAATGCTTGTATTAGTGGTGCCTTCAATTCTGTAAGAGGGATTGGGCTGAAAATAAAAAATGAGCGAGATCTATGTTTTTTGGTCACCAGATTTGGCCACACCCGCCAAATATCTTCAATTTCGCTGTTTTGACAGTGAAGAAGGGTACAAGACATGTTTACAAGGGCACAGGAAGTAATCTGACAGTCAATTAGCGGTACAGTCACGCGCTGGAGCCCGTCTATGTGAGGTAAACTTTCTCGAGCTCAACGCCTTTACCCGGATTTGTGCATTTTTGGCATCAAGTCCCCCTCGGTATGCGTCCATCCAACGAACCATACGGTGCTCCCATTTTCGGATTGTGCTGAGTTGGACCGATGCGAGCGCCTTCGGAAGATTCTCTTTCAGTGTTGTGAATGTGTAATCACAATTGTCACGGAGATACTTCTTGACTGCGCCCCAGAAGAATTCAATGAAGTTCAGCTCGCAGTGGAATTTTGGCAAGAATATGCACAAATGTCCTGCCGCCTCGATAACTTCTTGAACAAGTGAGCGCTGCTCCGAGAAGTCTGGCTGTAATTCCAGAATGCGCTTCGCACAACACGATGTTGCACGATGGTCACACTTTTTGGGGCTGGGACACTGCATCAGAAGCTTCGGCCTGAAGAGACCGCGTTCCGCGAGAACCTGTTTCATTCCCTTGGCCTGCCCGGGGTATTTGGGATGGTCGGCGGGGAATACCATCACTTGAGAAACCTTTTCACCATCTTTGATGAACCATCCTGGACGCATGATTGCTTGTTTTCCACCGGGATTCATGTTCATCCGCTGCGGGAGAAGGGCATCGAGCGCGTATGCTGCATGGCCCTGGGAGTTGTCGACCATAAGGAGCAGTTGGTAACCAGGTCCGTGGGCGCACTCAAATGCAGGAATAATTTTGTCGACGATCTGAGGCCCGCTGAGTTGATTGTGTGCGCATTGGCAAAGAAAAACTGACCTGTTTTACGAACATTTCACCCGTCCAGTAGCCCTCATAGTTTTTACCATATTCCATGCTCTGACTTGCCTCCGAAAGCCAGCCGACCGTTGACAAGATCACATCGCTTTGATGCATCCCACGACCGACACCTTTCTTCTTGAGTGCGTGCTCTCCATCCAAGATCCAGCTCTTCTTCTTCCCATCGTTCGCCTGTGCAGTCATCTCATCATGTGCCCCAAGAACGAGTTCCCGCTCAACGTAATTGCCGCGAGGCTTCTGCATCTGCACATCAACATCCCCGACCGTATATTCGACAAGTCGGCGACGATACACCTCCATCTGTGGCAAGAATTTTGTCTGGCGATAATCAACCACATCTGGGCGATCGTGGCCATCATAATACAGCGCCTTTTTGTGCTCGGTGTACCGGAAACCTTCACGGTGCAGCCAGCGAATCGCGGTGGGAAGGGAAATGCCACGGCCGGGCTTGAGATGAAGGCGGGGGAAAAGCTCGAGGTCCATGTATTTCTTGAGGCCCTTGGGCATTTCGATGTTAACAACGTGTTTCAGATATTTGGATGCGGCAGAAGAGACGAGGTTGTTCTTGGAAAACTCCGCCAGCTTATTCGGGTCCATGGCCCATTTGTTGGACCGCACGAATGAACGGAGCTCGGTTGTTATGAACAACCATGTGCAAGACACTCTGGATTGAGCGCGCCCGATGCGCTTGAAGACTGTTGGCGCCGGCATCGAATTCGGTGCGCTTCGACCCAATGAGCTTCTCAATATCTCGCAACCCGCTCTCTTTTTCTTTCTTCCGTTCCTCCTGGGCGAGAATGCGCGCCGTTCGAGCAGGAACATCAAGCTTGCGACGGACACGTTTCGTTGGAGGGGGTTTGTCGCCCTCGTCATCTGCTTCGTCGGAGGAAGCGTCCGGTTCGTCTGATGGCAAGTCGGAGATATATCCCGTAAAAACTGGATTGTTGCGGAATGGCTCTGGCGACGATGGGGGAGAAGGTGAGGGTGAGCGAGAATGTTCTTGGGCTGCTGGCAGTGATATCTTGGTAAAGTATGACACAAATTTCATGCCTGCAGCACTGATAATTGAATCAGGATACCAGATAATGCTGTGTAATTTTTGGAAACTTACGATTTCAAACTCTCTTCTTTTTTGGTTGCATTCTCCCGCTTCTCCTGCTTCTTTCTTCGTATAACCCTGTCAGACAGCCCTGAATACCCCAATGCACGATTCCTCTCCGCCTTTTTCCAATCTTTGGAAGAAATTGGCTGGGTAAGTTCTTGGTACGGAGTCATGAATGCGAGCGCAGCAATTTCTTGCTCCAATTCGTTCTCCAGACTATTGATCAGGTCAGTGCCCTCCAACTCCGAGAGATCCGAGTCGGAGTCCGAGTCGCCATCTGGCGCAGATTTCCAATCACTTTCCGAGTCCGACATCGCGGCGTGATTAACAGTGCCATTCCAGGAACACTCTTCCCCGGAAACCGGCTCAGAACCTGGGTATTCATGGTCCTGTCCTCCACCAGAGATCTCAGGGTTTGGCTCCCAGTTTTTCGGCTCATCCACTGGCCCCAGATCCGAGAGAGAGTCTGCCTTGAGAGCATGCTGTGATTCGGAGGGATTGGTAAAATGAGGTGTTGTTGCCGAGGAAGGATGTCTCGAGGCGCGTGCGAGAGCTGCTTTAGCTGCCAGATGTCCTGGAACCTTTGTACGGCGACCCATTGTAGACCTGTACTTCGCCGAGCGACGCGACGTGAAAAGTTGGCTTTGTAAGGTCTTATTTTGTGGCCATCTCCCAGCCAAATATTGGGTACAAAATGTGAAAAAAAATCTCGGCCGATTTGGCCGCTGCACAGCCACTGTACAAAACAGGCGGTGACTAAGTGATTGGCACCATAGTATTTATGGAGGGCAAATTTTGTGTTTTGTCATTATGCCTTCCGCCATGGAGTACCCCATGGAGTACTGCGTTGGAACTGCACCTCTATTCTATATCTCAGCCTTTCCTCCTCCTCTTGCAGAGCTCTTGTCGTTCCTCATGCCCTTTATCACAGGCAACCGGTTGATTGACTCCTATGTTGCCATCTCCGATGCGGTAGTAATGCAGCTGCAGATCTTCTGCGCATTCCATCCAGAGGTGATCCAGTATTCACATTCGCCAACGGAAGTGGTGGATATATGACGCAAGTTGTTTGTCCCTTCGTGCATATCCTTGAGTTGTGTCTCCCGGCTGATACCACAGACATGAGTCAGCTGCCTTTTGTATGCATCTAGTGGATTGCTCCGAAGATCACTGCCTTTGCGATGAAATGTGTGCATGTTTTCATTCCAACCTACGGTGGGGCAACCTGTCATGATTCGGCTTTTCAGATCCCAAAGCCGGATCAAACCGCGATCACAGGAGCCCATTAACCCGCGATCGCATCCCTATCTGTTTCATTTTAACTCCTTTCTGGTTTCAACTAAACCCCTTTCTGTTACACATAGGGTATATTACGATCGGACTCCTAGATACAGTAGTATATAAACCCCAGGTAAAATCCCCTGTACTTTAGATTCTACCTCGTCTATTCACTGGCCTTGCTTTGGCCTGCTCTTGACCTGTGTTCAGCCTAAGCTTTCTCTGCTTTCGCTATCTCGTTGACTCGGGTTTCCCTCTCCACTTCGTTCTGCTGGCAAACCCTTGTCTCCTATTTCAACTCCTGTCTTGGACCTTTCTCAAATTCCGTTGACGGAGCGTAGTGGTGGGTTGTAGGGTTGTGAAGGACTAGCCTACGGGATAACGCTGGTATCAAGACTCTCAGTGGCATGGACACGGAGTCTTGATTGCGTTCAGGGTTAGAGGGAGACAACCACCACGACAACTATTCCTACGTCTCTTGGCATTAGAGCATAGAGTCCGAAGGACCCTCTGTCGGATATCCCTGGATCCTCCCTCCTGTTCGCTGGTCTATGATCAAACCATGTGTCATTTCATAATCCCGCCGGTAATCCCGTCGGGATATGCTCCACATCGGTTCGATTATCCCGGGCCCATCAGGACTACTTCAACCACAGTCTAACCACTGGTTGAACTACTCCTGGGAGTGATCCTCGGTCGTCGGCCATTCGTATGTGCACCACAAACAGCCAGTTCCTCTCAACACCTGGGCTAGGACTTGTGGTTCTGTTGTGCTTGGTCGCAGACAGGTTGACCCAAGGACCATCGTTGACACAACCTCAGACTCTTCCTCTCCCAGGCCCTAATCCACAAGATCAGCGAGGACTACAAAGTCGCAGGGGAACCAGTCGTTGTGGATTTGTTGGTGAAGAAAGTCCTTGAGCTTGCCTTCCTCTTCAATGAGTGCTGTGGAAGCCCCGCAGTTGGCTACTTGCTGCACAGTTGCTGGCACTATATTTCCCGTTGAAACACTGACTATAGAACCACTGGTAAAATTAAGTGTGCAAGATGAACACTTAAGTGAACTACCAACAACACCAACAACAACCAACAAATCCAACTATCAAACGTGCGAGATTCGGGGTTCCTACCAGGTATCAGGTAGTGGCAGTTTGGGTTTTATGGACAAGTGCAGTAGCTTATAGCTAAAGAGACAATCGAAACCGTTCTAGGTGCTTAACACGGTTTTAGAAGGTAAGGAAAGTTTGGGTTTTATGTGCAAGACTTGGAACTAAGTCCAAGGGGTGATCCGTAGATTGAGAGTTTTATTCCAACAATGTGTTTCCGACAACCAATGTATCAGCTAGAGTTTGATAGTTTGACTACTGCACAAAGCCGAGCGCCTTCAAATGTTTATGCGATTTTTAAGGAAGCAAGTCCTGTCCTGTCCTGTCCTGTCCTATCTGGTCTGGTCTGGTCTGGTCTGGTCTGGTCCTGTCTTATATCACTCCACAAATATCCAACACTTTATATATTGCAACAGAAACAACAAAAGGAAACTTTATATGCTTTCTGGAGGTGTTCCGAATAGATGCTAGACGTCCCCTGTGTGCTCACTGAAGAGGAAGGGTAGGATCTACTCACTGGGGACAATAAGCAATATACAGGGCCTGTATATTCTCAGTACATGCTCAGTATTTTACAAATATCCCCAGAATATACATGCAAAATACGGAGGCCGTATGTACTCAGTATTTTTGAAACATACTGAGGATATCCTTACAATATCCTGAGGTCTGATGGCTACCATATATGGACTCGGGATATGCTCAATATTGAGAGACACAACATGTTGAGAATGTACTTGTACATTCTATAACCTTCTTGGAGCGACTCAAGGAGTACTCCACATTAGTATAGATATTAGTAGAATATTCTAGAACTACTTCTGTACATATATAAGGGCTCGCAAAGCTCGCCCAATAACAATCATCCTTACTTCAGCTGTCCTCACTTCCACTTGTTCAACAGGTTATGGGCCCCGCCCGCGCCTAATTGAACCGTCGATCCTCGTGCATTATTTTCGCGTCGCATCCCTGTTGAGCCCCGCTCCAGTCGTGATCCGCCTTACCCCGTTTATCCCAGCACACGTAACAACCCCCTATCATGTCTTCCTCTGCCGACTCCCACATCTACCGCATTGATCCGCTTCACGGCACAGAGAACTGGGCCGTCTGGAAGCTCAGAATGTTCCACATTCTGACCGATCTGGGCTACGACATTTATCTCTCCGACTCGGCCACACCTCCGACCGAGGCCGGACCACTCGCCGCCTGGAACAGAGCGAACCGCAAGGCCCTCTCCACCATCATTCTACGCGTCGATGACAATGTCCTTGTCTAGTCTCTGCTGCCAAGACAGCAAAGGAGGCCTGGACTGCTTTGTGCAATATGTACGAAGCCAAGGGTGCGATTGGCATCACTCTTACTCGGCGCAAATTCCATCGCACCACTTGCCCGAGGATGGAGACATCGAAGAGCACATCAGGATGATTCGCACTTACTCTACGGAACTCAGCCGTCTCGGTCGTCCAATCCCGGATGATGAATTTGCCTATACCTTGTTGGAGTCTTTGCCGGAGTCATGGGACTCTTCGTCTCGGCTATCGCTGAAGACATTGCTGCCGACTCCACCAAGCTCATCGCGTGCATTCTCTCCGAAGATGCCCGCCGTCGTTCCCGCACCCCTGCTGATCCCACCACCGCTCTGCCTGCCGTAGATTTGTCCAAGGTCAAATGCTTCAAATGCAGTCGTTTTGGACACTATGCTAGCAAGCATGATCAGCAGAATAGCCAGCAGAATGGCCAGCAGAACACCCAGCAATCCCAGCAACAAACTCTGGCCGCCCGCAATCAAACTTCCGTAACCGCTGGGCCGCCAGGGCAACGGGAAATTGCGTGCACATATAGCCGTCGAGGATTCCTCCGGTGACGAAGATTTTGGGTTTATTGCACCGAACCCACGCCTCTCTCAGACTTCAGCCGGAGACTGGCTACTAGACTCCGGTTGTAGTAGGTCCATAGTCCGCAATAAATCATTTTTCACCCAGTATTCCGAGACCCCCGGCCACAAAATTATCGGCATTGGTGATACCGCTGGCATTGGCCGGGCACCGTCCCTCTCTCCTTCGCAGTTGGTAAAAAGTCGCACGCTTGCATGCTACGCGATGTCCTCCACTGCCCCACGGCCCCCTGCAATCTCATTTCTGTCGCACGACTGACAGACGCAGGCTTCCGTGCAATTTTTGATGGCAACACTGTCGAAGTGCGTTCCAAACGGACTGGAACACTTCTTGCCATCGGACAAAATTTCTCGGCTCTACAAACTTCGCATCGCTCCCACCACTCCTTCCTCCATCACCCACGCTTTCCCCACACGTACTTTGGATGAATGGCACGCACACTTGGTCACCTCAATTACCCCGCTATCCGCAAGCTCAAGGCAAAGAATATGGTCAAGGGCATGAATGTGGATACCACCGAGCCAACACATCAATGCCAAGCCTGTATTCAAGGCAAGGCTCATGTTTTGCCATTCCCGAAGGAATCCCAGCGCAAATACGAACATATCGGTGACATGGTTTACACCGATCTTTGGGGTAAAGCCCGTGTTCGTGGACTTGGAGGAGAATATTATTTTATTTCCTTCACAGATGCGAAATCTGCCCACAGTCGTCCACGCTTCTTGAAGAACAAGGAGGGTCCTACAGTTCTTCAGAAGATCAAGGACTATGTCGCATTTCTAGAGACCCAAACTGGCCGTAAACCCCGCTGTTTCCGTTTCGACAATGGGAAGGAATATGTCAACAAGGCTACACTCGATTGGCTTGCGAGCCAAGGTATCGAGTACGAGCTCACCGCACCGCACTCATCTGCCCAGAACGGCGTTGCCGAACGCCTCAATCGCACCACGTTGAACTGCAGCACCATGCTCATCAGTTCACACCTTCCGTGGTCTTTATGGCCCGAGGCTGTAAACTATGCTTTCTACATCAAGAATCGATGCCCCACCGCCGCACTTGACGACGATATAACACCCATCGAGGCTTTTACCCACAAGAAGCCCGACATTTCCAATATTCAAGAATTTGGTGCAAAGATTTGGGTTTTGCGGCAGGACGGAAAAGTCCACAAACTCGCGGCAAAAGCTCGCCAGTATCGATTTGTGGGACTTTGGGAGCATGCACGCTCCTTCCGTTATTATAACCCGGGCAACAGTTCAGTTCAGCACTCCCGGAATGTAATTTTCCAGGATCCTACGACCATCGTAGGGGATTATATTGTCCCCGCTCCGTTCCCTTCTCTGGCTGAGGGGGAGAATGTTGAGCATGGACCTGAATCACAGCCAGATTCGGTTCCTTCGACCTTCACATCTACCACTCCGCCTGCTGAACCCTCCGCAACATCTGCAGCCGTTCCCCAGCAGCCGCGCACCCCCGGACCAATTTCAACCACTTCCACTCTCACGCCGCTGCCTTCCCCATCGCCGCCATCATCGTCGCTTAAAGCCCCGCGAGATATTAGCAGCACGATTACCACCGATAATATCATTGAGGGCAAGCGCACCCACCGCTCAAACCTTGACTTTGTATTTGCAGCTGCTGAAGCTGCCGTGCTGGATGATGATCCGAAATCTGTCAAGGATGCACGCGCACGACCCGATTGGCGCAATGGCAAGCTGCCATGGATGCGGAAATGGGTCAGCATATAAAGCTTGGCACCTGGGAACTCGTAGATCTCCCCACAGGTCGCAAGGCAATTGCAGCCGTTGGGTTTTTCGCCTCAAACGCGACGCACCGGCAAAGTTGTGAAATACAAAGGCCGCCTCGTGTAAAGGATTTTCCCAAATTCCTGGCATTGATTTCAACGAAACTTTCGCCCCCACCATTCGTCTTGAAACCTTTCGGTTTCTCATGCCTCGCTGCACGCTACGAACTAAAGCTCACGGCATGGACGTTGTCGCAGCTTATTTGAACAGCCCACTTGATGAGACTGTTTACATGCAGCAGCCAGATGCTTACGACGATGGAACTGGTCGTGTCTGCCGCCTCAAACTCTCTCTGTATGGTTTGCGCCAGTCTGGCCATAACTGGAACCGCACACTCGACTCCGCGTTCAAGGAACTCGGATTTACGCGCTTGATCTCCGATCAGTGTGTATATCTTCGCCGCCAGACACCCACCTCCTCTCCCACCATCGTCGCAGTCCATGTTGATGACATGACTCTTTTTGCTCGTACCAACACTGAGCTTGCTCGGCTTAAGGGGGAGCTATCTTCCAAATTTAATGTCACTGACCTAGGTGAACTCACGAACATTCTTGGAATGGAAATTGTTCGTAACACCAATGGTTCAATTCGACTCACCCAAACCGCCTACGCTGAACGTGTCCTCGACTCAGTTGGGATGACCAACTGTAACCCCGTCTCTACCCCTCTTGATCCGAATGTCAAACTCTCGCTACCCGAGAAGGACGACCCACGCATTGTTGATGAGGACTTACGCCGTGAATATTTATCCGGTGTCGGTAAACTCATGTACCTCGCGGTCGCTACTCGCCCCGACCTTGCATATGCAATTCAACACCTTTCGCAATTTTCGCAGTGTCCGACCGCAGAACATATGTCCGCACTCAAGCGCACCTTCCGCTATCTCCGTGGCACGCACAAACTCGGTATCTCCTTCTATCCGGACGGAGAACTCCACCTTTTCTCCGATGCCGACTGGGGTGCAAGTCAAATTGACCGCCGTTCAATTTCTGGTTATGCCGCTTTCCTCGCCAACGGCCCGGTCTCATGGAGCTCACGCAAACAACCCACCATTGCACTTTCAACCATGGAGGCCGAATTCATGGCCCTCGCAGTGCAACTTGCGAAGCGATTTGGCTTCGTGAACTCGGTTCAGAGCTCGGCCTACAGCCCCCGATTCCATCTCTATCAATGTCGACAATCGCGCCGCGATGATGTTTGCCGAAAGTGTCATGTTTCATGCACGATCCAAACACATTGACATTCGTTATCATTTCGTTCGAGAGCGAGTTGCTTCTAACGAAGTACAACTCACCCACTGCGCCTCCGAGGACAATTTGGCCGATATATTCACGAAGGCCCTTCCGCGACCTCTGTTCGAAAATTTACGTGATCGAATCATGTCGCACTCTGGTTGAGTCGAGGGGGAGTGTTGAGAATGTACTTGTACATTCTATAACCTTCTTGGAGCGACTCAAGGAGTACTCCACATTAGTATAGATATTAGTAGAATATTCTAGAACATACTATCTCTGTACATATATAAGGGCTCGCAAAGCTCGCCCAATAATAATCATCCTTACTTTCAGTTGTCCTCACTTCCACTTGTTCAACACAACATGTACAAACAATGTCCAAAAATGGAAATAAAGACCTGCCTTGTAAGGAGAGGCTCAGCCAAGGGCAATTAGGAAAATCAAGTTAGGGTGAGGGTTTCCTTATAAGGTATATCTTATCTTATCTACTTCCTTATAAGTAAACCCTAACCCTAACTTCAATTTTTCAGATTGCCCTCAGCTGAGCCTCTCCTTACAAGGCAGGTCTTTATTTCCATTTTTGGACATTGTTCGTACATATTGTGTTCCTAAATACTGAGCATATCCCGAGTCCATATATGGTAGCCATCAGACCTCAGGATATTGTAAGGATTTCCTCAGTATATTTCAACAATACTGAGCACATACAACCTCCGTATTTTGCATGTATATTCTGGGGATATTTGTAAAATACTGAGCATATACTGAGCATATACAGGCTCTGTATATTGCTTATTGTCCCCAGTGACTGGTGTTCCCTCTGTTTTCTACAGGTATTTATACAAACTCATGTTCTAAATAAGGAAATGATTCTGAAACCGACTTTTAGTACAAACGGATAAATAGAACACAGATATATTGGGTGATGAGCAGTATTAACTCAAGAAATAGCCCTGTTGGTATATAGTTCTGATTAAATGGTATATTTTGGTAGATAATTTGGGAGATTGGAGGGGAATTGCGCCATAGCACATAGATGCCCTGGGCGATCAATCCATGTGCCAGTTTCACCGAGCCCTGGTCCATCAACCCTTCAGCCCTGGTCAAAGCGAGTCCTGGCATCATGGGCCAAGGGCTTAGTACTATCTCCGATATCGGATCTCTGTTCCATGCTCAGATCAGTGATCTCCGTGATTGACATCATCGGATCTTCGGAATTGTTCGGACTATTGAGCCGCACACGGTTCTATTATCTAGAACCGTTTCGCAACCTTATTAGATCCCTCGTACATGCCCCTGGTAAGTCCCATAGTCTGTATGGAGTGCATTGGTATGTCCTTGATAGGATACATGCAGGCTGTTCCCAATCCCTTGGTTAAGGATGGTAAGAACACCTTTAGCTAACAGACTAGTACTTGACTTGGCAAATCTGACCCAAGTAAGCAATAGAGCTACTCGCACATGCATACATCCTTAGCTAGTGACTCAGACCTCATCCTAGCTCATAGTGAGTGATGTAGCCTTTATTCTATACGAAGCTCCTGCTTAGAACAGCAAAATCGAAAGATTTTACCGCTGGTCACAGGGCTGGCTTATCACCGTGTGCAATATGTTCATTATCTTGCGAAGATTAATGGTGACAAGAATTCGGTCCAGGATGTGGATATTCCATGCTAAATTATGGCGCTCCTGCGGGTTCCAGTGTGGACCTTCAACGATATTGAGACATTAATGAAGATGGAACTCTTCTCAATGATGGGTTTTGGTGAGTCACTCCTTGGGAGTAAAATCACGCTTTCGACGCATCTTGTGGAGGATCTTTGCGTGGTGGAGGCACGTACGGGCCAGGGATTCGGCAAAGGCATGTGCTTACGTAGGTGTGCATCTCGGTGTCACCATTGTCGCACTTGTTGTCATCTTGCAGGCTTGGCTCTACCACGAAACCAGGTATATCATAGAATATTTGTAGCGTGGGAGCAAGTGATGATGGCACCTAGTTTTCTATCCTCAAAATCTTCCAAAATGTGGGTCCATCATGTGCAATTCGGTTTGGCCATTCACTCATTTCTCATGGAGTCGATGGCTGGCCCCCCCCACCCCTGGAAGAATAGAGATAGGGTGCAATCACGCAGCTTTGCGAGATGCTCGACTCATACATGGCGCAAGTGATGTCCTGGAACGACAAGTACACACACATCAACGAGAGGGACAAGCAGGGCGTCGTCGAGAAGATCGTGGCTGTGCAAAAGTGGCTCGAGGACCAGATCATGCAGCAGGCTGAGAGCCCGAAGAATGTCAAACCTGTGCTGAAGAGCACGGAGATTGGCAAGAAGTGGGACGAGGTCATCTACTTTGCAACGCCGATCTTGACCAGGCGCAAGCCCAAGTCACCGGTTGTCCCTGGTGGCACTCCAGGCATGCAGACTCCCAAGAGCAGTAAGGATACAGTCTCGCCCTGTCCCTCTACGCAATCCTCGATGTCTCTTTGCTTTGCGCCATGTTCTAAGGGCTTGCTGCAACCCATTCAATCTTGAGCGCGGTGTTCCCCGTGGTCACTAGCGCACGAGTGCTTTGCCGCCGTGCAGGCTGCACGCAACACGTGTGATGCGGTTTTTCGAGATAAAGGTGTGGCTGGTGTGTGTACTGCCCGTGGGGTCATGCTCGCGTTCGAGGGCTAGGAGTATGTGAAAATTAAGGATGTGGTGGCACGGAAGGTTGAGGAGGAGAGAGAAGCGCAGGAAGGTGATTATGGCGGAGTGAGAGGCGGCCAGGTGCGCGCTCGAGGAGTGCCGGGTGCACGAGCGTGAAGTGGGGCCAGGAAAGGTATGTTGTTCACATTCCTCGTCCATCTCTGTATGCTTACAGACGCCTCGCAGAAAACCTATGCGTCGTTTGTAGATTTACTGAACTTGTTTGCCGCTGTTTTTTCACTGCATTTATGATGATTGTTTCAGGCTCCAATCATTTAGTTTTCGTTTACAGGTCCGGGCAAATTAAATGGAAATGGTAATTAATCGATTAAAAACCGTTTAAATCGTTTATAAACGGTTTTTTCGCCAGGGCATGAGATAACAAGTGAGCAGGTAAATTACAACCACTACTAGCCTCTACTGCAGTTCTTCTTGAGTAATTTACCCAGCCTGAATCCACATTTTCGTGAGCATCGGGCCTCTACGAACTGCCATGACTGTCCTCGCATGCAGCGACCCGACTTGGGCCTTGGCATAGCACAGGTGGTGTGATTTCGAGAATAGCTGTTGAGCAGAGACTCGTACCCGGGATGGCCAGAAAGTTGTGTACCATTATGGATATGAGCAGGAGCTCATGTTTGTGTTCAAAAAAGGTTGATAAAGCAGCTGCTAGTACTAGGACTTGGTTTATACGGAGTCAAATTCCGATTATGCCCTCCGATTCCGCTCCTCTCGACCTTCCTGCCGAGTCCAGTCCACAATTTTCATTCTGGAATCCGAATTCTGCATCCAGAGAGGCCGTTCTGTGTTGGTTCTGTAACGCCAGAAAATCGTTCCAAAATGGTCTCAAATCCTACACTGATATGACCGACGCCCATCTTTTCAACGCAAATCCATAACATTCGCGCCTATTTCGACAGACTAACGGGACCTCTCTAGCTGGCTCGCAAAATGTGCTATCTGCTCGCCGCTTGGCCGCGACCTGGTTGAACGGCGGCGGCGGTGGCGGGTCGGTCTCTATATCGTTTCAACGCTCACCTCATTTCGCGTGGCCCACGCATCCTCCAGCTACAGCACTGGGAATATAACGACAACGAGTATATATAAGGCAGAAGGGTTTATTCACTGGTAGCTTGATCAAGGAGTTCTTGGGCTTGCTTCATTACTCCGGGTAAATGAACACGGGCCAGCCCGTGTGCGGGGTATACGGTGCCGGAGTACCTAGCATAAGCATCATGCCGCAGAACATATCGTGTCTTGGAGCTGTGAACCCTCCCTGTTGTTCGAAAATCCGGCCCTGCATTTATCCCTATCCCTGCCTCTCCACAAAAACGCCCGAGTAAAACAAGCCCTCGGTAGTACCTTCCTGAATCCCATGATGACCACATCGCTCTGGTCCGCTGCGGAGTCCGCCGGATTAACCAGCGGAGCTGCGAGCTCAAAATTCAGCCCCAAAGAGACACGCCAACGAAACGTACCTTCAGCACCCCAAAGTGAAAGTCACCGACCGCGCCTTGCGTCGCAGTTGGATTCGGGAGCGTGGCGGTGACGGCTGCGGCGGGAAGCCTTGCAGCGAATACGCCCCGCCAGCGTGCGGTTCCCCCAGTCGACGGTGACCGCAAAGTTGTGCCATACACGGGGCACGAACGGCGCGGTGAACAGGACGTTTAGCGCGTGGTCCAGCACTTTGAACGAATGTGCGTTTGCGGCGGGCAAGGGCCCCGTCGGGGTCGGTGAACGGCGAGCCTGCCGTGCATCATTCACAACAAATCATT
>JARKIE010000798.1:0-24183 GCA_029378255.1 Mycena rosella
TGAACATCGCCTTCCACGACGAGGATTCCTACGTGCGGAAGCGGCCTTCAGCCTCCGGGAAACTCCGGGAAAAAGAACACCGACCTGGCCCGACAATGCGCCCGAGACTCATCCGTACGGCGGGACCTTTTTGGTAAATGTGGGTGTTTGAGATCACGTGGTGTATTGCCTTGGTATCAGCGGTATACAATTGCGATTTCCCCTAGCCGTCCCGCTTCAGATTGTATGTCAAGTGAACCCATCCAGGACTCACAAACAGGGTGTGTATTTTCATGGTCCGACCATATTTCGCAATCCAGCCCAATTCTAGCCCCGAGATCTCCTGAGGATAAGGGCATCACCACTGCGTGCGCAACTTGTAAAATCTAGGAACACCCACGTCGTCAAAGAGATCCTTGAAGTTCCCAAAAAACCAGTGCGTGGACGGCGGGCCAGACAGATTTTGGATCGGCGAGGTGACTTCGTGGTAGACTGCCTTGAAAATCTGGTAGACTGCGTAGGCGCCGAGGGTGCCAAATAGCGACGCGAGGACTTTCAGGAGCATGGTGGTGTGAGCAACAAGTGCTCTGGGTCTTACCCTTTAAGTTGTCGCGGGCCGCCATATGTTATCCGGCTGACCTGTCCTCGGGAACGGCAATGCGCGTCAGCGGAAACGCGGAAGGAAGGGTTCCCACCTTTGTGAAGTTTGTCTGCCGTGCGCCGCGCGTCCCGTGATTATCATCTCTGCTGACTATACTGTCTCATTTAGATAGGACTTCCGCGGATCCGGTCCCCGGGACCGGGGTGCGCAACTCTCTTGGGAGGTTGATTTCATTCTTTCGTCAGCTACTGACTGCGCCCATGCCGTTGAATTTTCATCAGTCCATCCGGAATCTAACTCACCGGGGTTCCGCCAGGAAACTGAATCTTCCATTCTATAGGTCCGCCCATCTAAGCTTTCGTCCTTTCAATTTGCATGTGCCCACCCGAGCATACATTTACATAATTCGGAAAGCTCACCGTGAGTGCGCGGTTTTTGTCCATCCCGTTCAATATCCATCGCGGCGAAAGTACGCGTACATTGCAATTCGTGGCGGGGCGTGCCTGACGTTTCCGGATGAGAAATTTTCACCCTGTCTCGCTCGATGCACCACTGAGGCCTGCTTCGCGCTACTCGTTCCATGTCTTCATTAATAATGGTGGTTAAATTTCAAAATCTCGCGGCCCATTGTGCTGTTTCAGCGCAAACGATCGACGGAGATTGTGAAAAAAGTGGGATGCCTATTGCCCACTGAAGTGGGTCATGTAATGCGCCAGCAATCCGACCACCACATCTTGACCAAATCCACGATTCGTTCCTTAAAAAGGGCGTACAGTACATCGCACTTCACTTCGAGAGACTAATGGGACGAGGTAATGGACATCTCTACCGTTCATAATTCTCCACAACTGTAGAGATCGCGACAAGGTCGCGAGATAAGTTTGTTCGCTCCCGTTATTTGGCTGTGCATCCTGATCGCGTATGTACGCGTCACTCACGTGCTCCTTCCGGACATCCATCGCTTGAATCCAGCGCTCTTCCTCAAGGCCTCAAAGCAACTATCACTTGTGCTCAGCCACTTCTGCAGATAAAGTAATGCTCTACGGCTAACTCCTCGAAACCTCAAAGCCAGAAACGTCTGGCCGAGGTCTGGCTGACTCTGGCACCACTGCAGCACCGGCCCGCACCAGTCTGGCGCGGCGCACGCCGAGTCTCAGACTTTCAATTTATTTACTGGTGAAAATCCATGGTAAAACAGCCCACCCGGTACCCAGAGTCCATAATCCACAGCGGCCCGCAATGCGCAGGCAGAAAAATGTACCACCTCCCACGAACTTCGCATCTCAGATTCTCGGTGGCCCCAGGTGGAAGTTCGGGAAAATTCTCACTGGTTGCGATGAGTGGCATCATGAGAGGAGTCTTCAAGGAGGTTCCGCCGCAGCTCGGGTGCACCCACCGCCTTTCCGCCATCAACCCCCATTTTCACATCGCAAGAGCCAAAAAAACATTGGTCACGCCACCTACCTCCAGCTGCAACAACCCGATGGTTTCCATGCCTTTGCCTTCGGCTGCAACCTGCCGCATGTTATTGGGGACAATGACTGCTCCCTCTCGTTGTTTCTCGGGGATTAACCGACATCTGCCTGATCATTCTAAGCCAACGAGAAACCTAGTGAAACCCTTTCGAGCTTCAAAAAATCGTTCCTGTGTCTGATGCCTGCTGTTGTGGAGGGGTATTACCGAAGACAAGGCGTTCAAGAATGCGAAATAGCGCCGAAAAATATCCTTCCAACCTTGTCGTTCCCAACCACCATTCCCGTTTTTCGAATTTTGGCTAACGAATGCCTCATGAGGTCACCAATCTAAGGATCTCAGGGAAAGGATGATAAGGTATAAAACGGTCAGCAAAACGCGGGGTTAAAGCAGTCCTCGACCCTCTGTTGTCCGCGTCCGCTCAGCCTGTATGCTTCCAAACTCGCCTCGCCGCTGGATTTGGCTAACCATCCTTCCTCGTAGTCTAAAACGTCTAAAGCGTCCGCTCAGAGGAGATAAACTCTTGGCCCATCAGCCGTATACTTCTTATTTATATTGTCGGCACAACCCCGTTCACTTGGCAAATGCAGCCCGGCAAATCGACATGTTTCCGACTACCGCTCTCGTCTCTTTGTGCGTGCTTGCCGTTGCGTATGGCCAGCAAATTGGAACCCAAATGGCGGAGAATCACCCGGTTCTGACGTCCCAAACCTGTACCGCGGGTGGGACATGCACGACCGCGCAAACTTCGGTCATGCTTGACAGCAACTGGCGCTGGACCCACCAGATCACGAGCACCACGAACTGCTACGCAGGTAACGTTCGTCCTTCTGGACAAATATTTACCGTATCTGACTTCCTATTTTTTCGCGCAAAGGCAACATTTGGAACACGGAGATTTGTCCCGACCCAGCTACTTGCGCGGCCAACTGCGCCATTGACGGTGCCGACTACGCTGGAACCTACGGCATCACTACCTCCGGTGACGCGTTCACGCTCAAATTGGTCACCGGCGCGAACATCGGTTCCCGTGTCTACCTCATGGCGGACAACACCCACTACAAGCTGTTCTCGCTGCTCAACTAGGAGTTCACCTTCACCGTCGACGTCTCGAACCTCGGCTGTGGGCTCAACGGCGCCCTCTACTTCTCGGAGATGGTCAAACCCAATGCAGCGGCATCGACTGTGGCGACGGCGACCAACGCTACGACGGTGTGTGCGACAAGGACGGATGCGACTTCAACTCCTGGCGCATGGGCAATAAAAACTTCCTCGGCCCCGGCTTGACGGTCGACACGAATTCATCCTTCACGGTCGTCACCCAGTTCATCACGGTTTGTCCTTCGCGCCGAATATTTCGCCGGAATCCATTTCCTCGACCAGTAACTTCAGCCGAGGGGCTTTCTTTGGACTTCATCAGGAAAACCGTAACCAAGATGTACCTATAGGGCCTATGCGAGCCTATGCAACACTAGGCAGCACTATAGAGTGCTCCATAGTTGCTCCATATGTAGTGGGCCATAGGTACATCACAGCCACATTTTGCTACACAGTGCTAAGTATAGAGTGCTATGCCGCTTGTATGCCGCACTGTCAAGACACTTCTGGTTTTCCTGATGTTATTTACGTGATCTTCAGCGACGTGTTTGTCCACTGACGATGATCCGATATATTCGATATCAGCTGCGACTCCTTCCCGACCTTATCCGCTAGCGTTCGAGCATTCACGGACGGAAACTGCTCGACTCTCCACAAAGTGATCAGCTGAACAGGCTGGCTTGCTACTCCGAGCTTCACGACACCCACCAGGACGTTGCCAGGACTGGGAATCCTATAGTGACGCTGTCGCTATTCAAGTGATCACTTCGATTCAGAGACTAGTACTATCGATCCGCACTCTTCTACCCGCACCGTGAAGGTGCATTCACGATCATTGGGCTTTCACAGTAAGAGCTTTACATTCATTTTCAGCCTAGTGCGACACCAGGCGTACATCGCTGTCTCGATCGTGGTCTCAAAAAGTTCATCGCGCAAGACAATTTCTACCCGAGCCGTGCACTCAATGCCATACGATGTCTGTCAGTTGGGAAATTGTCACGATGCATCTCGTAAATTCGCCACAATTTGACTGAACCTTGACTGGAAGGTATTTGTCTTTCGCGGTGGTGGAATTGGTTTACCTCGACTTTAATTTTGCGCAGGCGCGATCTGTTCTGCTAGGCCCCACGGCCAGGTAGAATCAGCCTTCTGGATCTCAGATATGCTTGGAGTCGGCCATTGAAATTACCATACTCCCCACTTCGCATCGACGAGCCACATTTGCGAGGTGGGTCCATCGTATCCAGATCCACGCGAATGATGATTATGGCAGATTTTCCAAGCGTTGCATCCCAATTTGGACAAACACATGGACTGCAATCCGATCTAATCCGATCATGACGACTGACGACAAATACTGGCTGAGGCTCAAGGGTGAACGTTGAACCACTACTCCGCTCCACAATGAAAAGTGGATCCTACGCGAGACAGGTCGCCTCCTCGTCGTCCTCGGCACGGACGAATTGATCGCACGCGCGGAGCCAGCCGTTTCCTTTCATTGTGGAGTGGATCATTGTTAACCTTATCCGGCGACCGTGTAAAGTTATCTCCCATTCAGGCTTGGTCAATTTCAACCACAGGTAGCAAGTCCAAGGCATTTTATTCTGTTCAACTCGATGCAAGCTCGATGGATTTCGGGGGACGAAAGCTAGTGGAGCTGTGGAGATCCTCAAATTGGATTTGGATGAAACTTCAACCTTCCTTTGACGGTTCTGTTGTTTGATCCGTGCTAACGAGCCATGACGACACGTCATATCTCTCGGCAGTATTTATTCAGCGCCTGTCATTTCATTCACCTACCGCAGCCACATCCCATCCAAAATGACGACCACCAAAACCTTCCACGCCGACGCAGTCCTGTTTGACATGGTATGTGCTCGTTATTTTCCTGGACCGCATTCCTACATGGACTGCTTTCACAGGACGGGACCCTGACCGATTCAATTCAAGCTGTAGAGGCCGCTTGGGGCAAAGGTACACCTATTTTGCCAAATTTACGAGCTTTTTCTAATTCAGACGAATCCAAAGTTGCGCTCGACATCGGGCAGGATCCCGCACATGTCATTGCCGCGACCCACGGCAAGCGCGCCGTCGACAACCTCGCTATGTTCAAGCCCTCCATCAAAGCGCACGAGATGGATGACGAGGTAACTCTCCCTCCCCGATCGATTCACATAAGCTGAACACGTTACCAGGTAACCAACTTCGAGGAGACGATCCTCTACTACGCCGATGCATACAACAAGCACGGTCCGGGCTCGCGCCAAAACTCGCGGGCCAATACCCCATTCGACTCCCCGTTTTCCTCTGGGTTCGCAACCCCTGCGCTCAGCGCCGGTACCTCCGCCCCGAGCTCACGGACGTCATCCATGGTCCAGCAACGCCGCCCATCCTTCGCAAGCCGCCTCTTCAGCATGCTCAGTCTCTCTGCCGTGTCAGAGGCCGAGGCGCCGACCGTAGGCATCACCGATGCGTACAACGCTGACTTCGAGGACCCTGTGATGGAGGACGACCACGACGTCCTACTGGGCGAGGAGTCTGCGAAGGAGAAGCTGCAGCGCCACCAATTCGAGGCGTGGCAGGTCGAGGCGCAGAGTGTTGATCGCTCGGTGCGCATCCTCCCCGGCGTTAAGCGCATCATGGGCTCCATCCCCGTTGGCCGCTACGCCGTCGCCACTTCGGGCGCAAAAACATACGGTGCGTATCCCTCTTCTCACATTTCTCGCGGTTGCTGAAATATCTTCTCCTCCTAGCCTACGGCTGCATGACGCGCGTCGGAATCACCCCGCCGCCCGTAACCATCACCGCGGACGACAAGCGCCTCAAAGCCGGCAAGCCCGCCCCCGACCCATTCCTTCTCGCGGCCAAGTGCCTCGGCTTCCCCGCGGAGCGCTGTGTCGTGTTTGAAGACTCGCCTTCGGGCATCCGCGCGGGCGTCGCGAGCGGGGCGACCGTCATCGCGGTCTGCACCTCGCATGAGCGCGCAAAGATCGAAAACTGCGGCGCGCACTTCCTGGTCGAGAACATGGAGCAGGTGCACATCGAAGTTGAGGGCGACCGCCTGAAGTTCACGCTAGATTTGTGAGCGCCCCTAGATATAGAGAATACGGACCCGCAATTTTGTATACCGCCACCCGTCATATAGAGCTAGAATACCGCATATCCAAATTAAATGTAGCATTAGATACGCACAACAACGATACCATGTTCACATTATCTCCGATCCACTCTGTAAGTCCGGTTCAGTTACTGCATTGCTTCAACTGAACGCCCAGTACTTACGTGTACGCGCTCTACTTGGAGTTGAGTGTTTTATACGAAAGTCAGACCAGCCTCACGTCTGGGGCCTCGCCCTGCCCAGCGCGTGGTTAAGCTCACTGAAGTACATCCCCCATTCGTTCACCCTGCGGCGCAAATGAGCAAAGGCGCGAAGGAAGTGGAAAACAGGGTGAAGAAAGACAGGCCCTGGTTTAAGATGTGCGGAGATATAAGGGAACGAGACGCACTGAAATCCCATCGGGGCATTGGCCCACATCGCCATGGTGTCGGTGCTCATTGTGTCCGCCTCCTCTGCGAAGTCAGGAGGATATTCCTTGTCTCCCGAGAACAAGGGTTCCACTGCGGGGTATACATCCTCGGAATTTTCGTATACGCCCCTGGGATCCTCGTTAATGTTCGTGCCCACCGAAAAGTCGGGGTACCCGAGAGGGGCCGAGGAGGTCTGCATGAGATACCAGCTGCTCCTCTCCGTGTACGCATGGAGGACAGGCAGACGGCGCATGTCATCGGTGTGCGTCGGGAGTGCTGCGTGCTGCGCTTCTGCGGTTCGTTGTGGTTGGAATTGCGGCATGCGCCGCAGGTCCGCGGTGTACGTCGGGAGTGCAGTGAACTGTGGTTCCACGACTCGGTGTAGCTGTTGGGGCGGCTGTAGCTAGCACATCTTCAATAACCATCGAGAAGGATATAGAATGGCATGACCTTCTTCCCTTTATGACAACGCCTGCAAATGTGCACTCAAGGCTTTCCTCCATACAGTGTGTGCATTTCTTAGCAGACATCCGTAGGCCATCACCTAAAAACGGCAACATCCAGCTCAGAGCGCGAAAAGAACGCAGGGGAAATACAAGCTCCTGAAATCGGGATTAGCTGGGAAAGGCTCCACGGGGAAATCGGCTTGCGTTTCTTGATTCTGCACATATCACAAGCGCGCTGCACTCGTCGTTTCTTCGCCGGGACGGCGTCGTGGTCGGACAACATGATGGCGAGAGAAAGCTAAGACTCGGAGGCGGTGCTGGCCACGTGGCGCCGGTGTTCAAGCGAAAAATCGGTCTGCCCCTCAAAACTGACAGTTACAGAATTACCCAGGAGGAAATTTCTCATTGACATTGCCTCTGCAAAGAGGAATGCTGGTGATCTGAGACTTAAAGATTGCATTTACAATTTTTAACAGGGAAGCGCAACAATCAGACTGTTTCATGGATATTTGTGCCAAATCCCATGCAAATTACTCGGTCCAAATTGTATTCTGGATCGGATTGATATCTAGTCCATGGCACAATTTATCTTTGCGGGCAACATTGAGTAGGTGTCCAGAACGAAGCAAATCTTTCCGGGACCCCAAATATGCCCAAATAACATAGAAGCGCAACACTTCGACATGATCGATTGTAGTTCTGGGGGTATGCTTTTTGGTGGTTTAACCTACATATCTGTAATCAGGGATGCTGAAAACTCCCAATGCAACAAAATTATCATATGCCAGCACTGTGAACACAGAAAGAGGGAAAGGTCTGGTAGTCGAGATCAAAGGCTGTGAAATGCGGCCACAAACATCGCAATTTTGAGGGCTTCACAGGAGCTTTTCGCACAAATCCTTTTGTGGAAAGGATGATACTATACTCTACTATACTCGTATAAATTTTCGACCTAGTCGGAACCCTCAAAGGTACGTAATTCCTAGTGCTGTGCTTCTACGTTGTGTTACGCTGGGTACCGAGTCCCGACGAAAAGAGTGGGACTCGGCGTCAGTGGGACTCGCCTAATGCTCGCTTAGCGCTAAGCGGCGCATCAACAGTGGGACTCGGCGCCAACAGTGGGACTCGGAGATCACCGCATCATATATCGTTGATTGTATGCCGGTGGACAACAAAGCAGCCTGCACCACGCAGTGGGCCCCGCGGCGAGCAACAGCACCACGGAGTGGGCCCAGCGGCGAGCGAAAATATCCACGCAGTGGGCCCCCGCGGCGAGCGGCATGGGGGGTCCGCGGGGGTCTCCCCCGCGTAAGATATTCATCAAAAAGTCGTAATTAGCCGTTAGACTCGTAACCAGTCTGCCTACAAGTAGCAAAAATGTGGCAAGCACTTTGCCGTAGGCAGACTGGTACAACTCGGGCCAAACACAAGGGCTGCGCGCGGAGTTTGAATATTTCTCCCCGCTGCCGCCCTGGGCTCAATTCAAGCTGTTTATGCTAAATTCAAAGAGAACTCTATTTTTTATGCTGGCTCTCTTAACTTCTGTCTCCTCAGAATTTCCGACAGCTCCGCGGGAGGCGCGTACAACAGAGTCGAAGTTACAAGGGAATTGATGGGAAGTGCTCAGCCACTGTGATGGCGTGATCGGCACCGCCCAAAAATTCAAACTCCGGGCGCAGCTCAATGGCACATCCCGAGTTGTACCAGTCTGCCTACGGCAAAGTGCTTGCCACATTTTTGCTACTTGTAGGCAGACTGGTTACGAGTCTAACGGCTAATTACGACTTTTTGATGAATATCTTACGCGGGGGAGACCCCCGCGGACCCCCCATGCCGCTCGCCGCGGGGGCCCACTGCGTGGATATTTTCGCTCGCCGCTGGGCCCACTCCGTGGTGCTGTTGCTCGCCGCGGGGCCCACTGCGTGGTGCAGGCTGCTTTGTTGTCCACCGGCATACAATCAACGATATATGATGCGGTGATCTCCGAGTCCCACTGTTGGCGCCGAGTCCCACTGTTGATGCGCCGCTTAGCGCTAAGCGAGCATTAGGCGAGTCCCACTGACGCCGAGTCCCACTCTTTTCGTCGGGACTCGGTACCCAGCGTAACACAACGTAGAAGCACAGCACTAGGAATTACGTACCTTTGAGGGTTCCGACTAGGTCGAAAATTTATACGAGTATAGTAGAGTATAGTATCATCCTTTCCACAAAAGGATTTGTGCGAAAAGCTCCTGTGAAGCCCTCAAAATTGCGATGTTTGTGGCCGCATTTCACAGCCTTTGATCTCGACTACCAGACCTTTCCCTCTTTCTGTGTTCACAGTGCTGGCATATGATAATTTTGTTGCATTGGGAGTTTTCAGCATCCCTGATTACAGATATGTAGGTTAAACCACCAAAAAGCATACCCCCAGAACTACAATCGATCATGTCGAAGTGTTGCGCTTCTATGTTATTTGGGCATATTTGGGGTCCCGGAAAGATTTGCTTCGTTCTGGACACCTACTCAATGTTGCCCGCAAAGATAAATTGTGCCATGGACTAGATATCAATCCGATCCAGAATACAATTTGGACCGAGTAATTTGCATGGGATTTGGCACAAATATCCATGAAACAGTCTGATTGTTGCGCTTCCCTGTTAAAAATTGACTCGTAGGCAGACTGGTTACAAGTCTAATTAGCCGTTGAAAAATCGAGAAAATATAAATAAAGGGCCCCGCGCCTAGCGAAAAAGGCCAGCGCCAGCGAGAAGACCTCGCGCCAGCGAAAAGGCCCCGCGCCAGCGGAAAAGGCAGCGCTAGCGAAAAGGTAGGGTCTGGGGGAGCCTTCCCCCAGCGCAGATGCCGCCTGATGGCCGATCAACCCCCTCTGATGCGATCCACGGCCCGCCCATCAACAGTGGTACTCGCTTAAAAAGGGCGAGTCCCACTCCCACTCTTCTTGTATATACTCCTGTTACGCTTCCCTGTTAAAGACTGTATCCAACAATGGGAGAAATGGCAAATTTTCGAGTTTTGCCGAATCTCAACACAGATAGTCTCAGTGGCAGGCTGACACTGAGACTACAACACAGATTCCTTAGCGGCTGATCTGTTTCAGGCCTTTCTAGGCAGGATTAATATTTCCGCTAGCGGAGACGGAAGAATCTGTGAAAATCCCAGCTTGGTGTGGGATTGCATAATGTTACCCTGCAGTTCTCCGCGAACATTAATATTTGCGAAGCAACCTGCCCTGTGGGACTGTCGCGCCTGTTCCATTAATGCCGGACACCGTTCATGACCGCCGTCCACTGGGACAGCCTGTCGAAAGTACTGCCATCCAGGATGTCCGTTGCAAGTGGTCATCCCGGAGCGTTGAGGGTTGGTTGATGGAATAACGACGGTGCAATGAAGAATAGGAGGCCGGACTGCGGCAGAAGGACGAGAGTTTGAATAAGGGAAGACGGAGCAAGATATTGATTAGACAGAGCTGTCCACAGGTAATAAAAGCGCCGCAAAGTTATCGAAATCGAAGTCACAATAACAGAGACCAGGCGGACAGAGGCAGTCGCTGGAACTCCGTTAGCCACGATACGCGGTCTAAATTCGAACAGAACGTACTTCGGTGGCAGACCAGGACCACGGCTGTGGCTCACGCGCGCATCAGATGGATGTGGTTGACCAGTTACGTCGTCGACAAACGGGGGGGACGGCATCCATGCCTGGTTCGAGATGAATGGCGGAGGAGGGCGCGCTCGTGGTAACTCTGTCTCGCCGGTTGTTCCAACATTAGGTCGATATGGCCGGGGGTATGGCTGGGGTCGCGGTGCTAGACTACGAGTTGAGCCGCGGGACCAGTGGTTAACATGCCCCGCGATCTCGGCGCACGGTGGCACTATCCCGTGCTCTGAGTTGTCCGTCCACACAGACGCGCACGGGGGCGCCTGAGGCTCCGGGGACGACGTGCCGGAATCACCGTTGGCCGATTGGACGGGCGCGTATTCGCACGGAATGCCCCTTTGAGCGCATCGTGTGCAGGGCCGGGAGTCGGCGTCCGAGAACGTTACACACTAGCAAGCATGTTGAGTTGGTCCGGCCCGGCAGAGGCCAGCACACTAGGCAAATCCTCGCCTTTATTTTCCGTTTCCTGCATGTTAAACACGCGACATATGTTCTCCGGCGTTTCTGGAAAGTGGTGCATGTAGAAGAGCCAGACATGGTGGAGTAGATGGAAAAGCACCCTTCGTGTCAGACCTTTATATGCGCCATACAAGACTGGCTCGCTAAGTCATACTTATAAATCGACTAACCGGTAAATCATAACCTATTGCGTAACTTGTACCGCTACTGGGATCACCAATCAACCACCGATCAAAATTGGTGCGGGATCCCAAACCGGACACCACGGAGTCCTAGTGCTGAGAAAACGTTTGTGAGCGCGCCGACAATCTTATGAGAGCCTAATCACCAGCGGGCGCGGTTTCAGGGATATTCTGAGATACAAGATCGATCATTCACACCTAGAACATGCACGCTACAGTCTCACAGCCAAAAGCTAGGGTAGGCTAGCGCCAATCTCCGCTACTCCTACGTCAGATATATTTATCATCGGGCCAACGAGATTCGGGATTTGCATCATGTCGCGTAGAACATCCGTATGGGGCACCGGAGGTCCGGGCACTAGAAACAAGTCTCATCTGGGTACCTTGAACATGCATATGGGGCACGAAGGGTCCGGGTGGAACTCTTCCGAGGCATCGCACAATTCTCTGTCATCCGGAATTTGACTTGTGGAGTCTGCATGACAGAGCGGATCGCATTCTTTCGACTAAGTGCGTGCATAATCGCGCCGAGGACTGTCAGCCTGTGAGAAATCTTATTAATCCCTCCTTATGAGTTCCGCTTGAACCGGGCCTAGCGTTGCGATCGGAGACCTTGTTGTAAAATTTGCAACTAGGGAGAGAAAAAAGACAAAAAGAACAAAATTCGGGTGCCTGCCACTTACAATGAGTTAGAACTCTACCTAAATTCCTCACGGGGGCCAACCTCGCGGGATTCACATATTTGGTCGTCACCACGCTTTCTCCACTCGTCACAGTGCCGTTTCAAAGCCGCCGCTAACCTAAAATATGCAGAACAGACGGAGGGTGAAGGTGTACTTATTACATACCTATACTGTACGGAGCCCCGCTCGATGCCGCGCGCGTTCAGATTTGAGCGCTGACTCCTTGGCGCCATTACGGCTGCAATGCGCGTGTTCTCGGCATTGTATTGGAAGGGAGGTTGTACATAGCGCCCACAATATTAGCTAAGAGTCGAGGCGACTTGGATACTGGTGATCCAGTCATCAAGCTCACGTCAGGTTCACCAGCTTGGGCCGCGGTCAAGCGAGCCTCAACTTGACAACAAGCGGTGTTCCGCGAGCTGATCAAGCGGCGTTCCGCCAGCTGATCATGCTTGATCAAACATTTCTAAACCAAGACAGCCTCACCAAAACGTGAAATTAATTCAACATCCGGCGAGGTCGTCCTCCCCACGCTCGGCGCGTGCGAGATATAATCTAAGACTAGCAGCCAACAGACTCGCAGTACAAATAGATTTTTGGACAATCAACAGCCTCTGCTCGCAGGGTAGAGAATTACGTGGTCCCGTACGGCAATGGAATCCACATGAGTTCGACGGACAGTGTGCTGCGGCGCCAGAAAGTCGCAAGTAGTCATGTAAATCCCGTCTCGACTTTCGATGCACTGAATGGAGTTCACTCTCGCAGACTCTCGCGCTTATTGCGTTCGTTGAATTGGATACGGGATTCAACATATATCAGCTCGATCCTGGGGATCCACCTAGTTTAGAAATTTACCCGGGGAGCGTCGTTCGAAAAATATCAGGGGAACATGGCGAAATCTCCACTATCTCGGTGAGATGTATTTGATCCATCCCTCTGATGCTGAGGCTCTGAATGACTCAAACCCAGACGGCATTGGGTATGTTGGCGAAGAATTAAGACCCATGGAGACTCTTTACACCAGTCCAAGTTGATTGATGCAGCGCCTATGACACCGAGTGCGGGAATTTTGTCCGCGACCCACCGACCACCCATTTCCACTTGGGCAGAGCTACCCCATCTCCCGAATCTCACGCACTTCGCCCTCTGGCGGCCTTCCCTACAGGACGGGGCGGCAGACTCCATCCTCACCGCCTGCCTTCAGCTGCAGTGTCGCGTGTTCCTTGCCGCTCTCATATCGACCGTAGCTGGGGCGGCTGCGGCACCTAAGCGACCTCCGGCGCCATTACGTAAAAGCCTGTTTGGGGGGTTATTTCATGTTAGTAAAAACCCCCTAAAAGGCGGTCAGAGGTGCGTAGGTCCCGGAGGTGTGATTATGTCATTTGTTCCTTTTAGGGGCCTGTGAATTTTCGGCATCTCCCAGCATCTTCCCAGCATCCTCGCCGCCAGAGGCATCGGTGGTGGGCCTCCATCAGAGCCTCCACCGTGGTTTACCAGGGCTCCATTGCTCCCTTACTTTGTAGGATATATATGTACCATGTTCTCTACTGTCTCAGGTCATTATATGCTGATTTCATGCCTCTGTGGGTGAATTACCATGCCATCAGATATGTGCAAATTCAATACTCACCTGTTAAAAAATACCAGATCAATCCTGGCCACAAGGAACACCGAAATCATTGAAATCCAGGCCTAATTGATTATTCAGAGCATGGGATTTAGGTTTCTGGGGCGATTGAACTGCTCCACCTTGTTGAATGTGAGGTCCCAATTTGGGTCCCTACAAAAAACGAATAAAAGAGACACTCCACTATACCACTTATGTTATTATCAGAGTTTTGATTCCCACTTTCTAGCTTTGAACACCTTGAATGTGTCTCGTCGGAGGTGTCGGAGGTGTCGGAGGTGGTGGAGGCCTCCATCATTCTGCCATTCTGGTTGCAAATACCTTGAATCAGGGTATTGTACACTCTGTATCCTCCAATGTATCTACTGTGAAGCTGTCGGATCCGAAATAAGTCACCTACTTCATTGACTTTAAACCTGCATTGCCTCCGTCAGGCACCTTCGTCACTCCATCCCACAACTCTGGGTCCTCCAAACACACTATTACTCCATGAGCTGAAGGGGCTGTCTCGGACACAGGATGTGTAAACCTTCTTAGAAGGTGCCGGAGGTGTGCTATAGGCCTCCGGCACATACAGAAAATTATGGGACACATCTTCTGAGGCCTAAATATGACTCCCACCCTCAATCGAGCTTCAAGCTGGTCCACAGCTGTGGGTAGGAGACCACATCTTGCCATTCAAATGGGCAGGTTCAACCAACGGGCTGGGGATTGATGTCCAGCCCAGCCTCCATCATCTCCGTTCTGTCCTCCTGCAATCTGGCCTCCATCGGCTGTGTCCATGTGGTCCTCTGACCGTGTATCTCTGTCAAGATGCAGTATTTATTTGCCTGTGCAACATCTAGCATTTCACATGTTCGACACAGAACCTCTTCTGGGTGCAATTCACTGACTAAATTATTTGGTGTTGCTCCGGCCCCCAACACTGTTCTCCGCTGTGGACTGGCTCTGTCCAAACTTTGTGTCGGCTATCTGTCCCCCCATTCCATACCAATTACACCGCAATAATTCAAAGCTGAACAGCTCGGTCTGCCGTCCCCTGCATCCTGAAGAATATCCTATGCATTGTGTTACCTGTGGCTTGCTCCATAGCTGGAGCAGGTTTCTATCAAAGCCGCAATCTGTCTTCTGTAGTTGCACCCCATTTTGATCCTTTGCAATCAATGACAGGGGATATATCTGGTGCAGTCTTCTCTCATTGCTGCCCTCCATCTTTCTGTTTAGAGATTCTGCGAGGTACACAGTGTTGCCACATATTATCGGTTCTCTTAACCAGATGGACAGATGTATGGATTTTTCACTTTATTTTAATCCTGTATGTGAAATTAGTACCACGCACACGCAGCTCAAGAGAACAACAAGCTCACAGCTATGATCTGCCGGAGCGAAGCGAAGGCATACATTAGTTAACCGGGAAGCGAAACACTCAAGCGAATTCGCAATTCCCGGGCCGACATTGCATAAGGTTGTTGAGGATCTCTTCATAGATCGATATAGATGTGTCAGGGCTACCTGGCAATATATAATTCTATAGGGAAATGTTGTGTTTTGATTGAGAATGAAGCCATTCTTCTACAAACATCCGATTTTGCAGAATCACGTGGAAGCGAAACATTGCAAAACAACCTGTGGGCCGTCGTTCGTTGCAATCCAGCCCCAGGGGTGTCTATATTTGTGTTCTACGACCTTGAAAACCCCCAGTTCACGTGTGTGCAGGAGGAATTGCGCGCCCGAAATACCGCACCTCCGATGGATTATATCCAATAAATAGGCCAAAAAAATAGCGAACACAAAGTGATCTGCCACAGGTTCTACAGAACCTTTTTGCGCAATTCCTTTTACTATGAGCCATTTCTCATGACTAACTATCCTCCCACAAAAACTGGGGCCCATCGGATGCCTGGGATCCGGGAAAAAGCCGATGTTTTGCTTCTACGTAGCGTTTCGCTTCCCGGTTAACTACTGTATCTTGTATATATATATTATGTGCTATTGGCAATGCCGATCAGCGTCGAAGTTGCACTTCTCCTTCGGAATCCCGATCTTTGATCTCGCTTGATTCCTATTAGCTGCTTTAGCTGTACTCAGCGAACGTGCCGTCTTGGTTTTCCTGCGAAAGCTTCGCTCGAGACTCGGGTCACCAAAAATTAGGATCCTTGTCAGCCCAAGTCCCCTCATCTCAGCGCCACACCCAGTATAATCCCAGCCCGGGCGACTTCGACGCCGCCTTCTATTCTGTCCTGAGTTGGGGTGAGTCTCTCCAGCGTCCGTTGCTCACCATAGCTTTGATTCAGTCCCAGATGGGCTTAGGACGGACGGTCTTCCGGTCAACATGTACCCGAATGCGCTGCGGGAGTGCCCATGTGTGAGCTACCGGGTTTCTCGGTGAGAAAGTCGTAGACACAATCAATCTTGATGGTGAGAGATAGACTTCAGAACCAGAAATGAGTCGGCGAAGTCTACATGTTTGAAACCAAGACTGTCCTACTGCTAAACCAAGGTGAGTATTTATACCTAACTACAAGTATATACAGAACTGAATATGAGTAATTGACCGGGGGCGCAGGAGCTGCGCAACTACGGCACAGTATTGCGGACTCCGGCACAGGGAGCCCAGCGAAGCCGCATTTATGGCTTGACTGATGTATGAGCGGGTGCGTGATCCTTACGCCATGCTAAAGTGAGAAGGCTCAGATTCTTTCGTCAGGTTGTGGAAATAGGCAAGTCGAATCATGCCGCCCTTTTTCCCAGTCATTTACAGAGTTATCACTCACCACAGATCCAGGGGTGAAGGCGCCGCGCTCGGATAAGTATGGGCCTCGTGCATGGGCGATAGTCTATGGGAAAACGAACTTGAAAGGCGGTACCCAAAACCTTTTATCCTTTCATTTGAAACCTAAACATTGTGGGCAGTTATAATTTGTTGTTTTCGTGCCGTTGGGGAGTCTCCATCCCCCGGTACAATCCTTGTAATGAATCGTTGACCCGCGCGTCCAATGATTCAGCAGATCGCAACTTCCCCCCTCGCCGCGGCATATCCAGCCAACATCGCACTATAATCAGAGAGCATGAGGGCGGGAACAGGCATGATTCAGACCGATGTAGTAACAACGATTGAACAACGATGTCGTTGAAGGCAACCTCCGGCACAACTTCGGCATCGGAACCTAAGATGAGTCCCCAGCTGAGGGGGGGCCAGTTGGGATATTTCATGGCCCAGAGTTTCTCGGTCAGTTGCCAAATTAATTTTGCCCCTGAGGCATCACATTCAAGCGCGATGTGTTCGAGGTTCTCAGGGACTCCACATGTTGGGCAGACTGCAATGGCATCAATATTGCCAATATGTGTCCAGAAGTCGCCGACTCTGAAAATGTTGTGAATCAACTTCCAGAATAATTCGCGGTGGAGTCGTCTCAGATTTGTGGAACATATAGATTTCCACTTGGGGGTAAAGGCCGCGGCACGGCCCGACAAACTCGCATTTATGGGGTTTTTGTTTTTTCCTCTAGAATTGCAACCACAATGTCCGCCCCAGTGATAAGAAAAGAACAAGTTTTCAGTAGAAGGTCGCGGGTTCGGACCGCGCCGCCGACATCATTTTTACCATCAAATCACGACCAAATAACGCGTGTTCTCAGTCGCGTCGTTGTTTGCTTGCCCTTTCCTTAGACTAAACTACGGCAAATATGTTCTAAAATCATTTTCCATGGCACATAAGTGTTTTAAATAGCTTAGGAATGTGTTCATTTTGAATTGAATCACTCAATTGAGTAATGAATTTCTGAATGCTGCAGCTAACAATGCCTAAATTCGGGTCTATTTCATGGGGGAGTACTCTGGGTCACACCTATCATACCGGACATATATTTTAAGTGTATTTCGAATGTCTCTGCACCGGAATCTATCTTATAATATTCTAATTATGTACTTAAAACAAAATTATGCCGAGTTGCTTCCGTTGTGCTTGGAGACATAATAAGAGGGCCAAAATTGTATGGGGATGCACTCAGCATCTGGTAGATTAATTAAGAGCCTCAGTGATATCCTAGGGCATTTGAGACCTCAGGAATTCAACAGTTCAACATGCATACAGGAATTACCTGATAGTGTCCTTGATTTGGCTCCCAAAAATGTTTAAACCCCTTGAATAACCTCCAGAAACATTACTAACATAAATTCCCCCCAAGATGGGTCAGATATACCACATAAGATCAGCGCGACCGAAAACGCATGTTATTTGGTTATGCTTTGATGGTAAAAATGATGTCGGCGGCGCGGTCCGAACCCGCGACCTCACGCTGCCCAACTTGAACTGAATTCTTTCTTTTTTCAGGTGGAGGTCATTATTTTTACAAATTGCAATAAAGTAAAATTAAAGAAAAATTGTTAGCGACTACATCGAGATCTGCGACTACACAAAAAATTGAACCAGCCAAGCACAACCACCGTGAGAAAGTTACACGTGTCCACGACAGATTTTGGCCGCTATTCAAACGGAACGCAAGGTAAACAGCTGGACAATGGCTAGTTTTGGGTAGGCATCTAGATGGGATATACACAGTCGCAACCTGCCCTGAATTAAGTTGACATAGAGATTCTGGAAGGGCTGAGGGCCGAGGGGAAATCTGCCGAGACCAAACAGATGGACACAGCCACATGGACTTCAATGGAAACCAGAAGCTATAGGTCAATTTAGACACTGAAAATTGTTTGGAAGCTAGAATAAAACATTACTAAAATGATTCGCTCAAAAAGAACTGCTCGAATACGCAAGAGAGGCAAAGTTAATAAATAGTAAAAAAGAAAGACACATGGCGAGACTCGAACGCGGCCCAAGATTGCGACCTAATTACAAAGCATGAACACTGCCACTATATTTTCACAGAATTTGAAGCAAATTTAAAGGACAGCCACTATTATGCATTCAACACAGCCACTAAATACCATAGCACAGCCCCTATTTTGCATTGCAATCTTGAGCCGGGACACTTTTCACCGAGACCTGAAAAACCTCATGTCAATTGATTAAATAACGATTACCTTAAGTACTCGTAAAATCATTTCATCAGTAGGAGTGTAATCAGCCGGTGCTCCGTGCATGAAGTCTCTGATTACACTCCTACTGATGAAATGATTTGGAAATCTATACATCTTATGAACTACATTTCTATCTGATCAAAGCAGCTCACGGAAGAGCTGGAAGAGTTGACCCGTACTGAGCGGCAAAGCCAGCAGAACATCCAAAACCTCTGGCACAAATTCAAGATTGACATTACCGCAGAGAGTAAAAAATGCTCCCGCTTGGTTAAAGAGAGATCCCGCCAAATCCGCACCTGGACGGCACAGAAACACCTTGTTACTCGTATATTAAGCAGATGCCTCGTATCAGATTGCACCTGTTTGCTCTGTTCCGAGTATACCCCGTTTGTGATTTATTTCCCATACCTGCGCAACTATGTTCCCCGGATTTCCTATCCTATTTTTGTAGATCATGAAATCACTTTGAGGGACTCTCATGACGGTCCACATGCTCCACCGAAGGCCAAATAAATTCAACCCATTACCCGTTCAACCCCCACTTAAGAAGGTGGGATCGTTTCATGTCCCTCCTTCCTCTTACCCCCACTTCTTCACTTACCCCTCCTGCGCCAATTGACCCTCGACGGCCCTGGTCTGTCTGGATGGGCTCCTTTACTAGGAGGGCCGACTGCGTCGGCACAGACCTTGCTTGTAATTTGGCAAAGTGATGATGGCAGGAGATATGTAGAAGTATGTACGTAGGAATCTCTAGCAGTCGTAGAAAATAAATGCTTTACCCGGACCGGACTTAAACCGGACCACATCATACATGAGCACGTGAATCGGAACAATAGGGGTGTCGGACCATACCGGGGAGGTAAAAATGATGGACAATTATGACCCCGCAGAGACCTTGTCAAGCAAGGTAATGCTCAACGGCATCAAATACAGACCAGACCTACAGTACTTCGCGGACCACCACACTATCACTGAGATGGATCTCTCCTCGGACGATGCCCGCGAATCTCCGCTTCCGCACCATATGTGTCCGACACGTTCCAATGTTCGAGATTTAACATTCCTTATGTTTATCACTGAATATATCTTCGAGATCCACGGCTACCAATTAGATTTTGCCGCATTTCCAACGCGACACTAAGTTATATAGTGAGGCACACTCACACTCATCACAATCCGTTCTTCTTTGACGCATCCTCCCAGGTTATTGAGTTACCAGCATTTATGCAGATGGCTGTCTCCAATCAGGGGCCGGCAGATGCTCGGAACGGCATGACGGTATTAACCTCTGTTTACTAGTCCAACCAGCAGCAGCGTGAAGGGGATGTCCGCGAAATCGGGCTGCAATGCTGCCATATATGAGGTTTGCCTGTCACACACCCCGCTTCTTTTCAACACTGATATTATTTGGACAGGCGAAGTGGCGTGTGCCTACAAGGTATGTGCCAAAATATTGACAACTCCCGCTGACGCTCGCGTACCCTGTAGATCGCCGCCAGTGTCTCGAGGGGCATGTTGGGTACCCGGAGCGCATAATCAGACTGTGCCGACCGCTCAAGAAGTTTCGTTCGTTGGAGCTCCGCGAGCGACGCGATTCCGTACAGTGAGCTCTCCTTAACACAATTGATTCGCGGCGCCAACCTGGCGCTGATACTCTGCTAGGCTCTCCCTACCGACCTGTCGATCTTCCGATTACATTTTTGAAAGCACCAGGGGCGGGGTAACACGTGGAAGGATCACATTCAAGTTCATGCCATGCTGACCTGCTTACAGATCCCTTGGGATACGCCGCACCTTCGTTATGTGCGTAAAAGTGCCGCCGAGCCGTCACCGTTCTGATTCGACTCGGGACGCGTGCGTCAAAGGTGTGTCGCAAAATTTTATTCTTTCAATCAACCTTCAAACTGACTAGCGTCTTATCCATCGGTACCGCCTGGTTACCATGTTGGGCGGCCCCGCCGCGCGATGTATGTGGTACGATTTTTTTCATCTCAGTATAATGCTGACAGTCATTTACATTCCAACACCACTTTCTTCCGACGGACCCGATTGCAGTGTGGTCAGCTCAATTCAATTTCTCCGTTCAACGCCTCCAACTAATACCACTTGCAGGCTGACTCGGGGCTCTCGGGCGTCGTATGTATCGACCTTTCTCGCCGACGCGCCTATTGCCGCCAAGCATCGGCAGGTGCACCGTAAGCGCTCCAGATGTATCTAGATCTAACTTGAACTGTTTACGAGCCTATAAATCCCATTACTATGTACTGAATGACCCATGAGGAGATTCGGGACTACGAGAGCATACAATTGTTTTTTTTCAACAGTGCGCAATATCAAATCTACTAATTAATTCTACTACGCTAGGGATGAACAGAAATACAACTACCTTGATCTGCTTCTCAAACAATCGCAGCAGCTGAGTTTACTGAATGAATACAACCATGTTGTCACATCGTGCGCCTTACGCCCTAGCGTGAAACGTTCACAATGATCACATAGCCTGATTTCCGAAAGTTTAAAGCCGCAGCGAGTGATGAAACAGACAATTGAGCATTCGGTGTGGGAGAAGCCCACGCCGGAGCGAAGCGACGGCATATCTTGTTATCAATGATGCAGATATGCCTACTGTATGGCAACAGGGACTTGGCAGCTCCGGTTTTCAAGAACATACCGGTGATTGGCGATCCCGGCCAGTCGGCACACCACCCAGGACCCCTGGGACACCCGCTCATCATCGTACAGCCTAATGAGGCCTTGTCGTCGTCGCGTTGCGGTAGGAGGTTTGGGGCGGCGGCCGGTTTGGTCGTATTTGGCAGGAGGTTCGAGGGACAGCCACATCACAGCATCGGCAGCTTCTTTAGCATTTTCCCATCGACGCACAACACATCTACGAGGGACCACCCCAGCGTAGCGGGCATTTTTGTGGCATTGAATGAAATTACAAGAACTTACAAGTCTGACGCCGCCGCATGCCCCAAGTAGAACCGCCCGCGCCCCACGCTGCACCCGCCGTTGTGCGCGTCGCCGCAGATGCACGCCACGAGCCCGTCTTTCCTCAGCACGGACTTCGGAGGCCTCGTCTGCACCGGCTTGATGGACTCATGCACTCATGGTGTACGGTCCACCTCGGTACTACATACACGGTGTGTCCCGTACATCCATCCCTGCGCCTTCATCTCCTGCAGTGTTTGCATAACCTGCGACACACACTCCCACCTCCCGCCCACCTCCTGCGCGGGGATAAAGTCCCCGCCGCCGGGTCCGAGTGTGATCCTGTGCGTCAGTGGATTAAAACATATATTTGCCCGCCACTCATCGCACACAGCGCAAACGCCGGCGTCCGTGCATCCACGATAGCACGATAGCAGCACCGGGGCGCGCCAATGCTGCCACCGAGGTCTGTTAAACACACCTCACCTCGCTAACTTTCGCGCTCACACCTTCGACTCCGTCCTCTCCCTCTCGACCTGCGCAACACCAGCGCCGTCATGTCCCCGCCGCGTTACAATGTGGTAGGTACGTCGTACAAATTGCCTGTGCCTTGCTTCGCTGATGCTGCCACCGCAGGCCCACCCGCCATGTCCCCACCCGCTCGTGTGCGTAATAGTACTACTAATATGGTGCGTCGCACCGCTCGTTCCCCCCTCGCCCGCTAATCGATCCCATAAGCGCGCGGTAACGACGAAACAAGGTAGAGGAGAGGCATACCAGATGTGCAGCGCTTCCCAAGTCCTGCACGTCGCAGCGTCGTGCGAAATGTTCCGTGCAGCGGCCCTCGCCCGACGCTGCAGCGCCGCCAAGTCCCCACCTCCCGCAACGGCCGTGCCAGGTACGTCGTAAGCCCCGCGCTTATACTTCCCTTATCCTGCCACTTCAGCCCCGCATCACCCGTGGTATTCGATCCCGCGTACGCACGAACCCCCAAGTCCTGTGCATTCCTGCGCATCGGAAGCGCCACACCACGGTGTCCGCGCTCTGCATCAACTCCCGCCCCCCGCTCGTGAGTCAGTGTATGCGTGTACGGCGCGTCGTACTACTACTCGCGCTCACGCTCGCCCGCCTCATCAATCCATTCAGTACAGCAACAGAAAAGAGGGAGGAAAGGCGTACCACCACGTCCCACAGCGACACCGGCGGCAAGTACCCCTGCCCTTCCGTGCAGAGGCCGCACACGGCTCTCTGTGCCGACACAACGGCCCAGTGTTCTCGCGGGCACCAAGACCACCGGACTCTGCTGCGTCAGACTCAGCGTTGCATACCCGCGCAAGCCGAGTCCAGCGTGAGCATGCGGCCAAGGCGAATTCCGCGGGGCGTCGCCCGAAGAGCTCCGAGCGCACATTCGGCGCCGGGAGCAGAAGCAGCCGTGCGGCCGCCAAGTCCCGCCCGCGCGTGCGTCAGGGCGGCGGCGGGCGGGCGTTTGCACGGGGAGAGATGTGGCGGCTCTGAATCCGTGCCACATCTCCTGTGCGTCGATTGGATTCGGACGAAGAGGTGGACTCGAGAACGGCCGGGACATTTTGTGCGAGGCACTGGGAAGCCGTAAATACGTACGATGTCGAGCCCACTGAATGCAAATCCATCTTATCAATCTGCGCGCGAGCACGGGCCGGAATTTGAAGCGCGAGATTCAAACGACTCGAGCCAGAGTATAGCCCTGACAAGTGGAATGAACGCGAAACAAATAGAGGTTTACATAAATGCCTTTGAATCAAATGTATGCAGGCCACGGAAGAATGTACCGCGACATCCAAGTCTTGTCATTTCATCGACGGCTCAGTGCAATGCTGGTGTGATTGGTACGGAAGTGGACTGTGAGTCGGAATCTGATATAGATCGCCATTTGCACTGTATAAGTAAAGTCGGTGGGTAATAGGTCAAAAGGTGCGTGGGTAGAAGGACGGAAAGAGGAATCAAGGACAACCCTAGGAGTAATGACAGACAGTAGTTGGTGTATTGGATACGGAGATGGGGCATAAGGGGCGCGGGTATAATGATATTGGATCTGGTTCAAAGAGTGTAATGCGCAGGACGGTACATGAGCAGGGGGAAAGAGGACGGTAAGGACAGTGAATGAGACCGGTTTTTAACCGGACATTGTTGTGGTCGACAATGCCATGTCCATAGATCCTCCGGTGTTGAACAGGGGACCATTCAAGTGAGCCTTGGAAGAGCCTGGCTCGGATGGCGAAGATTTGGAGAGGCGGGAACCCGAATCAATGGGCCAATTCGCGTAGTCGGTTCTGAGATCGAAGAATTTGCAGAATTCGTTGCAGACATGGTCTCGCTCAAAGCTTTGATAGCCCGACGAAACATTTCCCTCCGCAAAAAATATTCCCAAGCTCGCTGTGGTGCAATTAACAAGAGAAAGGATGGAGGTTTAGCTTTAGTTAAAAGTACCTGGACGGACAAC
>JARKIE010000799.1:0-24171 GCA_029378255.1 Mycena rosella
AGATAGTTAGGGCGTGCGGTTTTTGGACTACACTTGGCAGAGTTCAATTTTCCTACCTAATATATCGCCACAATTAAGCCTTGTCCACAATTAGGACCGACCACCACGGATGCAAAATGGAAATTAATACCGAGTCCAGCCATCCTGTGACTTCACCTGCGACAAGCTCTTCCCCTTGCCAATACTACAGAGATCACAGGCTCGACATATGGTAGGGACGCAATTTCAACCACATCCTCGAGTTCATCCCACAGAGAATAAGTGTGGCTTCAAGCTTCACGGTTACTGAGGTGGAACTGCCGAGTAATCGAGGCCAGCATAGATCCCTCAGGCATATGCAATGATACTGTTTTGCTGGTCGAACGACGTATCCAAAGGATACAATTGTCACGCTGGAAATATTCGTGTCAGGAAATTGTGAGTCCATGACTTAAATCGCAATCACCGCTTCAATTGCGGGGAATAGATAATTATTTGCCGTCTGAGACTCGTGAGAGAAGGTCAGCGAGCTGCCAGACACGGTTGAATTCCGTACATCAAACTCCGTGCTCTTTCCCCAAATCAACATCCGGTGAAGAGGAACTAATGGGTGACATACGTAGTAGCCATAGATATACACGGTGAGGATCGGTGAGTGGCGATACATGTCCACGAAATTTTCGAATGGTATCAGAGATAGATTTATAGTCAACACCGTGAAGACATCGCTTCATCGCAGGACTCGCCGTCAGGGAAACCTGGGTCCGTAGTGTCATAGGTTCGGCATTCAAGACTTCAAGGGTGAAGGCGTAGACGCCTTAGCCAAGCACAGTAAGTTAAGACTAAGTTAAGAAGAAGAAAAAAAGATGAATGAGGTCAACGCCGACTCACCTCGAAGACGTACGTCAATAGTAACAATGTCTGCAAGGGTATGAATAAGTTCGAACGACTTGAAAGGCAGAGAAGGTGATTAATTCAAATGAATACAACGATAGACTCGAGTGTGAAGGATGGGACGCACCTGAAGCCCCGCAATCCAAACACTTGAACCCCTAAATCCAACCGTATCATGCTGGCTTCAACAGAATGCGCACATCTGAAAAGGTGAGTTCAACTGGTGAATATGCAAAAAATTGGAAACTGACCTGTCGATACCTCAATATCTCGGGCATAGTCGCGGCATCTATGAACAATGCGCAAGTCAGTAAAGGTGAGTGGGAGCATATCACAAATAAAGTGAACTCACCAAGGCAATAATGGCGGCTTGGATGGCGGCGCGGAGCCTTGGCGCGCTAGCTGGGACAAGTCAGCGGCGGCAGCTCGGAGTCGGAGCCAGTGGAGTAGGCTTGAAAAGAGATTGCGAGCTATGGAACGCGGTCAGAGCAAGACCAAGACCACGCCAAGACAATCACATACCGACGACTCCGAAGGGCGGGAGAAGGCGCGAGGTGTGTTAGCTACGAAAATTGCGGTGGCGAAGTGATACAACATAGTTCTTGAGGCAATCTGAACGAATGCGAGTATCAGCAAGACTGAAAATATATCGAGAGAGTATTGTAACACACTGTGCATGCCGTTGGACATCGAGCTCGAGATGGTTGGACTGTTGGGTACGGAGTTGTTGAGTACACCGTCATCAGTCGTCACTTAAGCTGTGTTTCTCCGTGGGCGGAGCTCAATCCATACAGTCCAGCGAGACAAGATAACGTGTTCGGAGTCGGGGGGGGAGGGGGGGCCTACAAGTATGACTGCAACGAATGAGCGAACCTCAACGGAAGGAGCCTAAGAATGAAGTCGCTCGCTGACGAAAACTTGCAATGCCCTACGTCTTTGTGGCTTGGATTGTGCTGAGAGGTTATGCGATGAAAGGACGACCGGCGATCCACTTTTTCGGGCCTGTCAAGATAGTAAACGAGCATCAGTCTGAGGAGCCTTACGATGACGGGGGAAGAAGGCAGGGCGACACGATCAACAGTTGATCAGCCTGATGAGTATCTATGATCCGCAATCTGTTTGTCGTTATGTTGTTTCGGTAGGCCCCCGGTCAAAGCACTGATTTACTCTATGAAATCTGCCTTTGGGCTATTGTTTTACTCTATTTCGGACCGAGAGTTTCAAAAAAAGTGCGTGTTTTTTCCGCTCCCAAGCTCAAATTTCCGCTCCGGGCCCTTCCCTGAATGCGCAACAGGCCGCCGAACACTCTGAGGATTCAATTGCGCATGGTACAAAATATGTAAATCAGTCCCCTGCCGATCTAATGCCTTTGCAGGGGCTGTAGGACTATACTGTTCCGAAAAAAAATCTTGTGCTCCGCGCGATTTACTCTATCTGTGACCGGCTTCCGCACGTCCAGACTTGTTTTACTCTATCTAAAGGCCGGGATGGGGGTCATTTTTGGGCCTTGATTTACTCTATCGCGGACCGCTACAAAGCCGAGTGACCGGGGGCCTGTTTCGGTCCATTGACTGGTACGCTAGTCTCTCTAGACAGACGCTACAACGTAAACATGCTCGTTCCTCGCTCGTTGTAGTCTGTTAGTTACCGCGTCAAATAAGCGGCTTCCCATCTTATTATGTAATGATGGACGATGCACGACCACACAACTCATTTATTTCACGCGTCTTGTGCTTGTCTTGCGCCATTCAACGCAAATTTTGAGACTGCTTGAGTTTAAATAGTTCTCAATGCTCTGCCAATCCCGGGAGAACTTTTTTCCAAGTCCCCTTGACATTTCGTAAGAATTCCTCGGCAAAGCCCGAGGTCAGCCTCCTATTCGACGTTCTTCAGGAAATTTGGGAACGGGTGTGTTCTCACCATTTTTGATATATATACATTGATTTAATGCCCCATCGGACGGTCCAATCAAGTTTCGTCGCGTCCGAACGCGTGAAGTCGCGTCGAAGGAGGGAGCACGTGGTTTCCCAAAACGGATGCTTATATAATAACCCTGGCAGCCTACTGTCACACCGATGATTATCATATTTAGGACCCACCCAGGTGCAATTCAAACACCCAAGTGTTGAATTGCACATAGGTGGACCTGAAATTAAATTTACTTCTAGTACATTTGGTCCCACTGATTTGTAACCTAAAGTAATAGAATAAAATTATGATTTGGCTGCCATGAAACCCATTCAAAAGCCTACGATTTAGATTACATGAAAGTCCAACTGAAATTGAAAACCAAAATCACACCAACAATTATCATATTTTGGGTGAGCTGAAACTTTATTCAAAACGAGTCCGCAAATTTTCCCATTGGTCCGGGAAATACCGAACTAATGGGAAATTTCTCGGATTAGTTTCGAATAAAGCATTTCCCGAACCAATGGGAAAATTTGCGGACTTGTTTCGAATACCAAGGCCCTCCGGGCACCCCCTGGTACCTCTCTCATCCGTGTACCTAGAAACTTAATAAATAGCCTGAAGTCCGCAAGTGGCCCGCTCGCAAGTCTCGTCCGGCCTCGTGCCTCGGCCGACTCACCTCCCTCGCTGGCCCGAGGCTGAACATCAGGTTCTCTGGTGACTATTCAGATTTAATCGCTCAACATATACCTCTTCAATTGCACCTGAGGGCTGTGCTAGATGTGCGGAACAGGAGAGGAAATAGTTTTATTTATTTCTCCGGGCCGGTGATCGCGGTAAGATTGTATATTGTGGATTTGAGACCTAGAACCTAAATTGGTAACATGAATTCATGAGGCGGGAACGGTTGAAAGCGGAGGCTTGGTTACATTGACTCATTAAGCCCCTCAATGATGGAAACAGGAGTGCAGTATTTGTTGTACAATTGCAGTGAAACAGCAAACGTGCCCCGGGCCGCTGCATCCGGGATGATCGGTTTGATGGGAAGAAGTACTATTCGTGTTGGAGACCTGGAACCTAAATCGGTACCAGGAATAAAGTTTCAGCTCACCCAAAATATGATAATCATCAGTGTGATTTCGGTTTTCAATCTCAGTTGGACTTTTGTGTAATCTAAATCATAGGCTTTCGAATGGGTTTCATGGCAGCCAAATCATAATTTTATTCTATTACTTTAGGTTACAAAATCAGTGGGACCAAAAGTACTAGAAGTAAATTTAATTTCAGGTCCACCTATGTGCAATTCAACACTTGGGTGTTTGAATTGCACCTGGGTGGGCCTAAATATGATAATTGTCGGTGTGTGTGATGGCGCGGTAACCACAGGACTACTGGTGCGCCTACTTTCCTCGTATATTCAATGTCTGACCGACTTAGCACAGCCGAATTCGCAGACGACACTTGGGTGAAAAACTCCCCGCGAAACTCTGCCCCAATTCTTGGCCCGGCGTGACCTCGACTCGGATGGGACGGGTTAGCCTACCTCTTCATGCAGGCACTGTGCGGGCCCTTCAGTGCGGAGTCTCGATACCCGTTCTCCTCGCCGCGGTTTCCCTCGCAGACTTTAGATTTGAGGGCTGGTTAGACGCACCTATAGATGCGGTCGCGGTGGTACTGGATTTAAGTGCGTTTTTATGTCCTCCTGCCGCTCCCTTTTCTTTCCTCCTTTGGTCTTCTGAATTTGACGCCGCGCGCACCTGGAGTCTTGGCCGCTAGCGGGAAGACTGAGCAAGCGACTAGAGCTGCGAGATCGATATCGGCGTCGACGTTGTTCTCCTCTCGCCCTGGGGCACGTACCGTGCGCGCAGGCGATTCACTCCCCGACCCACACAGTCCCGAGGCGAAGGCACATTAGGCCTTTATGCCGGATTTCTCACGCCTCCAATGCACTCCCTCGTGTGCGCTACCGCACGCGCCTTTGATTTTCACCCTCCCATTGCGGGGCATCACCTATGGAATGTTCCACACCCTCCACTCGCGCGCAAAGACGCGACGTAGGTAACCCATGGGCACGGCGGTGGGACGATTCCACCTCGTACCTCGCATGGCAGATGGATGAGGATATATCGTTTTCAATGGGTGGGCATGCACGCCATAGATCGCTAGGCGCGCCACGCCCACATTCTCTTTCCCCCTTCCCTCGCCTTTGTCCTTCCGTTTTCAATTTCTGGTGCTAACCTGCCTTCCCTCGTAGTATCGGGATCGTTCAAGCCCCACGCCAACACCGCGTCCTCCTCACTGTGCAAAGGCTTTGCAGGAGAAATGTGTGATTAACCAAGGTGAGTCATGTTACAACGCCTCGTTCCTTTTTCTGCCCCTTCAGTATGTTCCTGCCTCTCGTTCCACGGACCGTCGAGGCGCTTGGATTCCCGCGTGTCGCATTCTCCACTTCTTCGCTTGCGCGCGACTTCCCTTTCGGGAAAGGCGATGCCCCCACCCTCCTCCGCTGCTACTTTCTCGTTTTGCAGCACGGGCATTGACGGGAAGGGTATACTCAGTGGTTGGCGTCGTTGTATGGAGGTGTTGCGCAATTCCTCCGGGTATTTCTGGGTTCGGGGGATGTGTTTGGTGGGAGGGGTGATCACAGCTTCAAGTTTTCGTGTTCTATTCTCATTTTTCCTTTCTCTCTTATCGCTCGCGTTCTCTGCTCTTTCCTATGGCTCGTTTCCTCCCCACCCCTGCCGCGCTCCTTGTTTGTTTTCTCTCGTTCTTTTCTTTCACTCCTCGCATGCATTACGTACTCACTCGCCCTTCTTTGACAGAGAATATTTTAATAACACATCACCAGTGGCAGCGTCCGGCCCATGCACTCCAGCAGGGGCGCGCGCCCCGCCCCGCCCCCGGGCACGGGCCGCCGCAGTGAATGCGGTCTTCAGCTGTGCACGACGGTGGTGCTCGGGCGCGCGCGGCAGGCTCGTCACGGCGTTGCTTTTGCGGCGTCTTCATCTTCATCGAGCGGGTGGGATGGGGCGCATCGTTTTTTTGCGGGTAAAAACGCGATGCATTGTCCTGGAATTGAGGATACATTTACGTGCTCGAGTACGCGTGGGGCAGCAGCAATCCGCCCACGGGAGCTCTGCGAGCGGCACCAGGCGATGGGCGCTGATAATGGACGTTGGGCCGTTCGCTCATTTCTCGTCTTTGTGCGTGCTCAATCTACTCCGCTGCACGATACATCTCACATACTCGCACTGATACTGATACTCGACCAGCATAACAATCTTGCACTTGTACTTCCCACTTTCTTGCTTCGTTGCTGCATCTGCATCCGAACCTCCAATTGTATCTACCCACTCATCTTGTCCTCTGTCTTGTCGTCCCTGTTTGTCGTGTATCGTAGCATTTTCATGCATGTATCTACCTATCTACATACTCGAATTGTGAAATATGTTGTTGATGAGACTGGGCTATGTAAATGCTGGGCGTCGGTCGACCATCGACGGCAATATTTTCTTCTGCACTTCAGCCGTGTACGCGTGTATTCAATCAAGAGGATTCGCTTTTGCAACGGCTGTCGATACAATATGCACAAGAGTAGGAGTATCGGAGGAGCCTTAGAAGGGCTCGCGTGGAGTCAGGGCACAAACAAGTATATTGTTTTGCCGTGCACGGGGATGCTTTACAACTCCTTCCACACAAAGCTCGTCCTCGTCGGGATATCCATGTTCCTCACCACCTCCTCCAGCGCCCTCCCACCATCCACCCTCCTGTAAACCACGACCCCCGCAGTGCCTGCCACCCCGCCCGCAATCAAGTACTCGTCGTCCGCCGCCCCAAACTCCATCCCGCGGATCTGGTCCAGGCCGGTGAAGACCTGCGTCACGAGCTGCAGGTGCTCGCGCGGCGTGCCCTGTTCCATGTTCTCGAAGATCGCGATCGAATCGCCCGTGGGGGTCTGCACGCCTGTGTTGCGGTTCGAGACGTATACGTACTGCTTCGGGAAGCGCGCGGACGGGGGCGGGATGAGGATTTCGGCGGCAGCCCAGACGGCGCCCGGGGGCGGGTTCGCGGGGATGATGGAGGCGGTGGAGATGATGGTGCTGGTGCCGTTCGGGAAGGACGGGATCGCCTGCACGGTGAGCGTCGACGCGAGCTCGTGGAGGACGTAGAGACGGTTGTCTGTGGGACAGCGTCGTGAATCTGGAGCTGCGCTGCAAGCACACAAACGAAGACAACGACACGCACTGCTGATCCTCATGTGTCGAGGCCCGCTCCCGAGCGGCTGGGGAATCTCCCCCGTGATGGAGTATACCCCGGGCTTACCATCAGGGCTTAGTCGCCAGATCATGTCAGAGCCCTGTGGCGGAGCAATGAGTGGGCGTTATAGTAGGCCACGTCGACACACACCAGGTCAGGGACAAAGACCTCCTTCCCGTGCTGCACCGCCATGTGCGGATGTGACACCTTGTTGGGATTCGGCGTGTCAGGGGGTGGGGGCGGGAAGATGATCGTTGGCGCGTCGTTGTCGAATTGGTCCGGTGAGCTGGTGGTGGGGATGATGCGCCCGTTCCCGCTCGAGTAGTTCATGATGGCGACTTCACCGGTGGAGAGGGCAGCGCAGAACGCGGGGTCGGAGCCGTTGGATGGGACAGTGTCGACGACGGGCGACAGTACGTTTCCCTTGGAGATGTCAAAAGACTGCAGGGCTCCTCCAGCGTCAATTTCGTTGGTGGCACTACATACATCTGATAAGTAAAGGAAAGAAATGTAATGGGGAAGGACGCACTAGAGGATGGCATTATCGGTGGGATGAACCGTAATCCACGAGCAGTTGACGCCAGAAGGGTATTTGGCTGCGAGAGTGAGCGACGAATCGGTGGTATTAAAGATGTAGGCCGCGATGAAGAGGTCGTAGCCTCCAGCAAAGATGGTGAAGGCAACCATTTTTGAGCGAGGACGGAGGCAAAAGGGTGGTGGAAGTAAGCAAGAATAGCTTGCCGGAAAAGAGGTGGATGACCAGCTTTTATGCGGAAGTTCGGGAGTATCTATTTCAAGTTGCGACTATTCTGGGTCGCGTGGCTGAAACGGTCCTCCGCCATGACCATATGACGTTGGGAGAACGGTGGTGGGATTCCAAACAGATGGAAGACGTGCGAAAGTGTGGAAGATTCTAAGATGTGGACGTTATGCACGGCTAAGGCGCAAGTCATGTGAACCCTGCGGGCACCGGAGATGCTCGTAGCGTCACCAATCGTGCGCATGGGCAGTCAATGTAGATGGAAAGTCAAGGGAGCTGTTCAAGCGAAGAGATATTAGCATGGTCACGGGTTGGAGCTTCGAGAGATTTTTACCAGGAATTCCTGAGGGAACATCTCGGTGACGTACGATCAAGTTCTGCCGTCGAGGTTTTCTTCGATTTTTTGCGTCTATACAACGGACGTAACAGCGTCCACGCGTGAATATATGACCGGCTAACGTGTTCATCCGCTAAATTAAAGTGAGAATCAAGCTGGAATGTTCTTGAGTACGCCGTACCGCGAAATATTCCGCCCGAAATTACGCGCTCGTATTTGATAACACAAGGAAAGAAAGGAAAGAAATTGTTCTCAAATGTCTTTGAGTTCGAAGTCCAGACCGCGTTCCGCACGTTCAAGAACAGAAACAGATGTCGATGAGTCAACCTTCTCTGATGCAGAGCGCCCAGTGGATGCAGAAACCGTGCCAATGATATTCCGCTATTTTTAGTGTGATTTTCCAGATTTTTCCAAGTAGAACGGCAGAAAGGAACGGTTGAGATGCCACAGAGTTGCCTGGAGGAGGAATCGGCTCCATAAGACACACGCGAAGAGTTGTCACCATCGCCATGATGGTTCGGAGAAAGGGGCAGTGTTTGGCCGCGTTTGGAGGATTTCCTTTTCGAGGCTCTACTTCCTCCTTCCTCCTCAAGTTTGGCTTGCTCGACGAACGAACTCCTGACGAATGAACATGGAAATTGGACTACCGCGGTCGGCATCGGCAGTGCTATTGGGCCTGGTAGACCTCTCTGGTCAACAAGAATCGTCGTTTGCCGCGTCCTGCACTAGAACCAGGACCTCCATTTCATCCTCTTGCGTGTCAAGCCGTCTGCTGGTCTTGCTGTGCCCCACGCTAAATCCCCTTTCATTGGGCGTCGTGCGCCTGTAACCGGCGAACCTCAAATGTGGAGCCCCTCTTGAGATCGAGTTATCTGGGTCTGATCACTCGCCGAGGTGCGTGCGCTTCGCCTTCTGATTTTTCGCCTTTTCTGACGTTACATTGCAGAGCTGCGCCCCTGCGGGATCGTCCACCTCCTTTGGCTAACGTCGGGTCTGCGTTGGGAGCATAATCACCATTCAGGTGTCTTCTACCTCGCGATATGCCCTGCTTCACGCTGATCTCCCTTCCAGCTCGTCTGGACCTATCACACCTTTGTGCGCTCCACAGCTGCCGCTCCTCTGCGCTGTCTGCTGCCAGCTATGCATGCTTTATTATCGTTGTGCCCATATGCTGCTACGCACACGTCACCAGCGATGATTAGGGAGCCACAGCTCATGCATTGTCGACTGGCCCACAACAGGACTCTGGGGCCCGGGTAAGGTCAGAAGCGAAGTTCGGACAACTGTGGGTCCCGGGGCGTCGAAGTTGGGTCCAAAAGTTCGGACAATGGAGGCCCGGATCCGCGAGGTCAGATCAAAGTTCGGACATCTGATCGCGGCCACCTCACCTAGCCTCACCTCTGTATCTGGCAACTTGACCATCGGTGGCATAGGTGAACTAATGTGTAGTTATTTTTGAATCATGGGAATGCACGATCTGGTGGCATTTTGTCAAAAATTGCCCAGCAAATACACATTAGCTCCTATTAACTCTCAGAACCTGCACACTATCCTATCAATGGATTTTCTGGTTACGGATGACCTACCCTGCGCACAAAAAACGGATGACCACAATTGTGGAATTATTGCAGTTAATACCGTGGCTCACAATGCCCTTGGAGATCCTTTGTGGACCCCAGAGAACGCGAATGGTTTTGCGGACATTGGCTCCGACATTGTTCTCGTGCGAGGTAGGTTCTCCGTTTCTACTCTCGAATCCAGAACTGACCCAGAATTTTAAGTGATAACAATGTATTCGAAGAACGGCGGCAAGGCTGGCGCTCACTCGTTCATGCAAGGTTGTCAAAACATCGGTGCTCTGTCTTACATGTTTGTTCAGACCTACGAGCATCCATATCAACGACAATTCAAGAACATCTGCCGCCGCGATTCGGCACTGGGTACCTTACGGTTTGCCCATCTACCATCAAATTCCTTCATGGCGATCGTTCCGCACGAGGCAAACACACCAGGACGTCAAAATATTTGCCAGTCACGTCGAAATTGGTTTGCGTGGATACAAAGTTTTTGAGGAGCTGACAGCAGAGAAATAATTGCTTTGCAAGGGCGTAGCAAGCCTGAATACAGTGAGACGAAAAGGGAAGACAAACGTAGATATACTAGATGTCGCGGAGGACGATGGTGTAGCTGAATAAATACTTTCGGATTTTTTTGCGTTTTTTTTGGTGAGTTTCGAAGTCAGAGTCGAAATTCGGAAAAATATGGGTGGCGGCTCAGCTGGAGCCGAAGTTCGGACAAATTTCTGGGGCCCGTCCCAGCCCAAAGTTCGGACAAAATTCGTCGGGGGGTCCAAATCAGGATCCGACCTGCCAAGGGATAACGGGGTCCTCTCACGACGTCCACATGTCCTTCGTCTACAATGGACCTCCCGTGCGAGGTACGGTCGCCGTCTATGTCTTCCGGTAGCACGTCTTAATTTCGATGCTCCTTCGAAGCCGTATCTGGACTGTGTGGGAATGCCAACAATTTCGCTCTTGGTGCACGATGCATCAGGAAAAAATCTCCTTCCCTAATTTGGGGATAATTTGGTCTGTCGATTTCAGATTAGGCGAATGTGGCCGAATGTGGCCGAATATGACCAAATTAGCCAGATTTCCAGAGTTATCCGGCAGCAACAATTATGAAGGGACGTATTTGCATTCCAAAATGAAGGCATCATGGTAAATGATGAATGGTGACGCCGATTAAACTGGTGGAAGCCATGAAGCTTCCAAAAGTCAACTTGCGACTCAGGTTGTATTTAGAAATACGACAAGTCCGTTGCCGAGACACCGGCCCTAAATTGCACAGCCCAGGCACAGCCAAGGCACGTGCCATCAACAAAGTGGTTGGTCGTAAACAGATGTCCACACCAAGAATCGTCCTTCTCTTTCTCCCACTTCCATCGCCTGCCATTTTGTACGTCCAAGACTCTTCCATGTCTCTTCGGTCCCTCCGACCCAATGCGACACTCAAAGCAATGTTCCCGCATGTTCCAGCCGTCTTTCCCTCCCGTACCAGGTGTTTTCTTTTTACCTCTGCTGTTCTCTGGTCATTGACTCACATTCATAGTAACTTACCAAGCTGCTGCTTGCTTTCGTCAGTGACTGGAGAAAGGCTTACCTGAATCGATTCAGCACTCGACTCCCAGTCACACATGGCTGCGTGCCTCAGAATATTTCATACACTAACATCTTGTTTGAATAGCTTCGTGGCGTTGGAATGGGGCGGCGCAGACAACTCTGTCTCCCGTCGTACGGTTTGGTAGTATCAGGAAGATGGCTGTTGAGATTCTGTGTACGTCTTCGCCACCATACTCGTCTCCCTCCAATATGCTTACGTCTTGCTGTCTACAAAGCCCTCAAGCGGCCTTCATGTCCACCGCCAGCGCCAACACTCATGGCTCGTGCTCTCGGCCGCCCGAGATTCGATCTCACCGGTGCATACGATCACCTTCATGACCCTGCTCTGCAGCCCGTCCACTACCATTTTCGTCCCAGCGTTCATCGTGGCAAATAAGACGGTTGTCGCTGCGGGCCTCATAGGTGCGTGACAAACAGACCTCGATTAAATGATGGGGGACGGCAAGGCTAACGGGACAGTGGTACTCGAGGTGGAACACACCGCCCGGTACGTGCATTCTCCCTCCGCTTGTCTGCTTCGCTCACAGAGAATTTGGCACTTCTGAATTTAGTTGGCCGAACACTGGTCTTATGACGTCGTTGCGTAAGTCATCAACGCCGGACTAGTTACATGGCTTGGACCGGTCGCGGGTAATGGACATGCTCTCCGGTCCCGGCGTTGTGACAACACGTCAACATTGCCATCACCACTGCCAGTCGGCGCATACTTTTAATTCTTTGTTGGACTTTTGGGGTTCCAGGTAGCGGTCGTGTAAGTTCCCCTTCCGCATACATTTCCCATTGCTGACTCGAATCCCGCACCATGCGGATCTACAGTTTGTACAGCGCCCCTGCCGCCGTCTGCACCCGCAACACATTGCAATCGCCGCACCACTGTGTTTTGTTGTTCCCACGAGCGAGGTTACCGGCATTTGGTTCTTTTCACCTCATATTGCTCAGTGCCAACTTAGATCTCGCAGGTAAGTAGATCTGTGGGCTACAGCCACCCTTGTCCACGATACCCCTCGCGCCTCGCCGGCATTCTTATTCGATTTTGGAGCGTCCCACGAGCAGCGGGACCACGCGCACGTGGTATTTCTGTTCTTATATTCAATACTGGCTCAACTATCCCAGCTATGTGTCTTAGCCATCCTACCATCAAGGCAACCCACAATGTACTGACTTCTCGCCCTGCATTATCTCGTTAGCATTGCCATTGGTGGGGAAGCAGCCAATAGATTCATTTAGCGTAGTATTTACTTGTCGTAGCTAGCCTGAATATGATTATTTCTGCTTTCAAATGCCTGATAGCCATCCCAATTAATGAACTGGTCTGCGGGTAATCATCGATAATGTCGCAAATCCTGGCTACTAAGGTCCGATTACCCCCAAATTATTTTCAACGTCACTAGAAAGCTAATGGACCTAATAAAGGTAATTTGGCCGGATTTCCCACAATTGGGGGGTAATCCGGCCTCATTAGCAAAGGAGGAGTTTCCTGATGCAAGCATTATTACCAGGCACAGTAATGGAGTAGGACCTCAGGGAGCTTGATGATAGGCAAATATTAGATCTGAACTGGGCAAAGCTGACCCGAGGCACGGTATATTCAAGGAAACTCCAGTCAGAGCTGCAACTGTACTTCACAGCGCACAACATCTCGTGCAAGGCAAAGGCAGCAATCATGATGGCAAATCAGCGACATCAACTCCGTGTAGCCGGTCGTTGGCGCGGCGCTGGTAACCACTGATCCAGCCTCAGCCTCAGCTGATTTACTTGACATGAGGAAACCAATGGGCCTCTAGATCTGGAACAAACTGTGCATCACTAACTAATCCATCAGCCAGCTGGTTTCCGGGTTTCGATCGGATAGGCGTGTAGTACTATATTCCTTGTTCACACTGGGAGATCTTTGATGTTTCATCAATGTTTCATCCCAAACAGATGTCGGCAACCGGATACGAGCCGTAATTATGATCGAATCATCAACCCCCAAATCAACCCAGATGTTTTTCGCTTTTCTTCCCAATTTCTTCCCGGCCACATCTGTTCTGGTACCCTCCAGAGAGGGGCATGTGTTACATATGTGGGCTGGAGAGAGCCAGTACCTCCCTCCCCCTCCATTGGGGCGCGCCGGTTGCGTGGGGACTCCGTTACCCCTCGTGGGAGGCGCCGCCAGGCGCGGGAGCTGTGTACAACAGCAAATACAGCCATTACCTCCCCTCCCCTCGCGGGACGAGGACTCCAGGATGGCGCGTGCAGTGGGATCAATGAAGTGCGCTGATCTATTGAAACGTATCTCATTAAGAGAGCATTGCCAGTTTTAAGACCGAAGAAGCCAAACACGTATGAGTTGTTGATTATTATTCACTTGCATATTGAAGGAGCCATATGGTCACTCCGAAGTACAACTGGGTAAGCACACATACTATATATAATCTGTTAGCTGACTGGGGTTTCATGCTCACAACACTCACCTGAACAGAGGAATTACAATCGCTTCATCTCATCCCTAGGTAGCCGTCCCCAACAGTTCTTCCTTTGAAGTAAGCTTTTTATCGATTCCTTCACTGATTTCCAACTTGAGCTTATTTCCACTCTACTGAAATTCGACTGGGAATGGATCGTGGCCAAGGTATTTCCATGTCCATTCGGAGAGATTTCCCTCGAACTTTGTGCTGGCATTAGCTTTGTTAGCTATAGATCGAAACCTACGATCAACTTGAATTCCCTCCGGTATGCAAATCTTCACAAGGACTTGCGGGTTGGATGCTAATATATACTTAGTGACACCATTGAAGAGTCAAATCTGGTCAAACTTATCCAAATGCCAAGAACCTCCCCCTCTTATTTTCTTCCTGACTCGCTAACTTCCGTCTAGCAGCAATCTTTTTGCACATTTGCAATGGTCCGGGGACGCGCGGGTCAGTGCTTTGTTATCGCACTGGATACACAACCGATCATCTGTCTAGCAGTATCATTCCTCGCCAAGACCGGTATCAGTACTTCACTGGCTTTGTTTTCGACTCCCTCAGGCTTCTGTTGGTGAGTTTTGGGTACCTGCCTGATTTGTTGACCGGGTTCAGAATATACTGTAGCAACTTGTAGGGACGCAACGCCAAAATCACCGTGAAATGGCCGTTGCCATTTTTCAGGCAACGGGCGCGACCGTGATCGTGACCGTTGCCAAAACAAGCAACAGATCGAGGTTTTTTTTAAAATCTTTTGACCATTTTTCACGATTTTTTCACAATTTCTTTTGAATGTCACGATTAACCGTTCTTTAATGAGATGCTCCTCGTTCGTATTTGAATGTTGTGGGCTCATCTCCATCTAGCCACATCTCCATCCTCTTCCCTCCCCTGTCGTGCTTCGGGTTCCGCATTCGTCACTGCCATTTTCCCAGTCACGCAATACTACGCAAACTACGGCGCAGGACCAACGAACTGTGCCGCAGATTTTAGCTATGGCAGAAGTCCGCACAGTCCCCCAATGCGGACTAATGTTCACTCTTACCGTAAACCTTTGGATCTTTCCGAAACCCGGAATAACGGCTCCATAACTGCGGGCTGTGTAATTTGGGACGGATTCGGGGAATGGAGGCAATCCAACGGAGCCACTTTGATTCCATGCTCAAGAGTTTCCCCATTTCCCCCGCTTTTCTCACTCCGCCGCAGTTCAACATGTTCGTTAAACTGCGGTCACGTACACTGACTTTTTAGTATAAGGGAACACCGTAAACACTTCTCCCCACCGAATCTCCCTCGCTCATGCTTCTCGATTTTAGGCCTAATTATTCCCCCCCTTCTCAGCAATTCATCGGTCTATCCTGTTTTCAAGCTGCTGTATCCTGGATCATGTTCTCATTGTCAATTCATCAACTTCGGATGGCCTCAATGTTAATGCCCCCTGCGATGCGCAAGACTTTTCAGGAAATGCACCAAGCTTTTCGTTTGTGTTGCCCCTTTGCTGCTGTTGTTCGCCGTCTATTGTCGCTGTCCGTCTCGGCTGGCCCGCATATCCACTACCCACATCAATATGTTCCTTCGTTTTGTAATGTCTCATCCGGCTGACGATGGTACAGAACTTCCCCTGCTTATTTACCAAGTTTCTCACGATTATTGTGCAGAACTCAACAGTCGCTCGCACCAAGCACACACCATGCCGCAAACGATTGGGGAATTTACAGCTCACCAGTATTTCCTGCTTCACGTAAGTTCCGCATTCTTTCATCCGTTCTGTTTAACCTCAATGTCTGAAGCGGTTCGTCACCCGGCGACGGACTGGGTCGAGCGACTCTCATGGCGTGTAGGAGTCGCCGGCCCTTGATTAATTTATCACTCTCGCTGCTGCAGCAGCTGTACGGCCTGGCAGCTTCCACCTATGCCTGAGGGTGTATTAGATACACATTGATTTATATTAAATTACCTGGAATTTATTTCGTGTCCGACTTTCTATATACACGAAACGTGAGCGCTGTGATTATGAGGACCTTGTGACGGAGCGAAGCGATGGCGTATCTTGTATTTTTAGGCAACAACTCCTATCGTGACCGTGGCTCCGCCAAAAAATGGCAACGCAACGCGGGCATCGTGACCGTGACCATTGCGTCCCTACAAGTTGCTACAGTACTTTCGTTCACCTACTCACAGTCGATATATATCCTTGCGATGCACTCTCAGCCCGCTGCCGGTCAGTCAATCACGGCTAATGGTCCAGGATTTTTAACCTGACTTTTTTACATTTAGTGCAGTTTCTTAATGAATACTCCCCATGTCCCTCCGTAACTTTCGGACGCAATACTGTACTTAGGTATGGGAGATGATCCGTCCCTTCGAATCGCTCCCTGGTAAGCGTAACCCTTGATTATTTTGATTTCTTTCGCGGACTTCTCCCAGGCCATCTCCCCGCACGATTTTTGCTGCTCTCATTCTTGTGACGCTCTCGCCACGCGGTACCGATCAGTAGATCACGGTTATTGTCCGTGATCGGCCCACTGACCATTTCCACGGATAGGGTCTTTCCTTCGTAAATACTCCACAAGACATTCTGTAGCACACGGAGGCCACGGACGGTATATATACACAGGCGTCCTGAAACAGGCGAGTTATTTCAAAAGTGACCATCTTCCAGTGGCCCTCAGCAGTACTGACCGGAACCGTGAGGACACGGTGTAGAGTCTGCATCCGGAGAGGACACACTCCTTTTCCCCACTGCCCTGGTAGGTCTTCACCTGAAATTTTGATTATCTGATGCTTGACGCACGTAGACTTGTTTCTTTCTCAGCTCGAGTCCGTGGATTGCAGCGGGGTGGGACTCTCTTCACGTACAAAAACCGTCCTGATGTACGTCTTGACTAATACTTGTTGCGTGCCCGGGTAGCAACCACAGCTCGATAGGCGTGGCTCCCAAGCCAAATAACGAGCCGTGGATGGACACTCCGGAGCTTGCGGAGGACGTAGCCGGAGGCGCAGCAGCAATGGACTCAGAGAGGGGATTTTTTCGGCCGAAATTTGGAACATTTTCTTTCTTTCTTTTTTCACTTACGACCAGCAGAACCTATCCATATCTCGCACCTGGAGATTGGGGGGCTCTGTAACGGATGATTATACCATTGTTATGGTAATCTCCAGTTACGATTCAATTCTCTGTTTATGAATGCTTATAGTCACATGATCTGAATCAATTGTGTGTAGTTACATCACGTACCCGTATCACATGATCAATCAATATTTTATCCACACAACCACTTCCAGCCCTCGAAAGGCCTCTGGACGGTGGACTGTGTGCTCCTCCAGCGCACTACATGCTATATATTCAGGCATTGACCCGAAAGTCCTCGTGAGACTTGTCGGGCTGCTTCGGGAGCTCATGCCTCCTTATCCCCATCTCTAGGCACCTCGTGCGTGCTCACCGCGGACCACCCGTGGTACCTCGGACTATCTCAAGTCTCCCCGAGCTCCATGAGCTCTCATATCCTTCTCATATCCTCCATATTCCACGTTGATTCGACTAAGATCCTTTGGATCTGGAGCGAGCAATAAAGGACTTCACGGCTTCCGGTTGTTCTTGGAGTCCGAGTTCAACACTACTCCCTGGCATTTCCGATTGTAGTTTGGAATTCCTTACTATTGCGTGGTGTACCGGGGCTCCGACAAACCTACAAGACTCACCAGCACAATAAGCAGAAACGACCCTCAAATTAGTAACAGGTCGTTACACTAACTCTCGCGAATTCACTCTGCTTTGCCGAGTTTCAAGAAGAAATGACCACAGCCATGTGTTTTTACCTGGTTTTTACCAACTCTCGCGAATCCACTCCGCTTTGCCGAGTTTCAAGCAGGGATCACCACAGCCGTGCGCTTTGCCGAGTTTCGACCAATCCTCGCGAATCCACTCCGCTTTGTCGAGTTTCAGCAGGAATCACCACAGCCGTGTGTTTCGACTAACTCTTGCAAATCCACATCGCTTTGCGAGTTTTAGCAGGAATCACCACAGCCGTGCGTTTTGCCCAACCCTCGGTGAATCCACTCCGCTTTGCTGAGTTTCAGCAGGAATCACCACAGCCATGCGTTTCGACCAACTCTCGTGAATCCACTCCGCTTTGCCGAGTTTCAAGCAGGAATCACCACAGCCGTGTGTTTAGACCAACTCTCGTGAATCCACTCCACTTTGCCGAGTTTCAGCAGGAATCACCACAGCCGTGTGTTTCGACCAACTCTCGCGAATCCCCTCCACTTTGCCGAGTTTCAAGCAGGAATTACCACAGCCGTGCGTTTTCGACCAACTCTTGTGAATACACCCTGCTTTGCCGAGGCTCAAGCAGGAATCACCACAGCCGTGCGCTGTTGCCGAGTTTCAAGTTTTTCACCTGCTTTTTCAGTGAAAAACCTCTGAAAAATTCAAAACATTTCTCACCAAATTTCTCACTGATAGTTCCATGAAAAGTGCTTAAAAAAACTTTCAGGTTTTCCACCTGTTTTTTGGGCAAAAACTTGTGAAAATTGAAAATATTTTCTCATTCATTTCTTCACTCATAAATTCAAAGAGAATTTCACCAATCTTCTCACCAAAACTGAAATGGTTAACTAGTGTGTTTTAAGTTTTTCAGTGATAAAACTGATGAATATCTTTTCAACCGTCACAGCAATGTTTCGCCAAAAGATCAGGGCAAATTAAAATCTTCTCAGGACTTTTTCTGGTAGGTTTTCTAGTGAGAACATTGGTGAAAAAAGGTTTTGGATTTCGCACAGATTGTTCAGTGGGAAATTTCGAACTTCTGTCTTGTAATATTGTTGAATGTCATTTCACATTTTTCATCATCATTGTGTGCGCAAAATGTCAAAAGGATATCTTAATGTTCCATCTCAATTCCTCAATGCTGTTTCACATTTTTCATCTGCGTTCCCTGCGGAAAACAATAAGAAAACATTTTGACTTTTTCATCTGTGTTAATGTTGAAAAATGTGGTATTATATCTCATATCTTGTTCACCACATTTTTCAGTGAAAAATATTAAACAAAAGATGATGAAAAATGTGTGAAAACATTCTTACTTCATTTCAAGTTTTACACCACCTTTCACCAAAGTTTATCATTCATTTTGTTATCCTTTTCCACATGAAAATTTTGATGAAAAAGGTTTTGGCTTTTTCACCCCCATTCTCACCTGTCAATATACATGAATTTTTCACCATCATTCTTGGATGGAAATGTGGTGAAAATAATGGTGTTATTCTTACAGGAAATATCATGAATATTATTTCGCATTTTTCACCTTAGTTTCAAGTGCAAAAAGTACTGAAAATAACTTGAAATTTTCACCTTTTTTTTCAGTGAAAAATGTGTGAAAAACCGGCGCAGTTTTTCACCAATTTTTTCAGTGAAAAACTCGAAATGTTCAACCAGTGAGGAAAGGTAATACTGTAAAATATACTGTAAAATAATTAATCAAGATTTGATCGTCAAGCTAGAAGACGAAGGCTCGGCCTTCTCCTGGCAAGAAACTCACATTCGGAACTCGGGTGAGGGTGTAGCCAAAAAATGACGCCCAAAGGGAGTGTACGGTCGAGGTATACTACCGAAGATGTCGGTTGCATGCTGTGTGCACTGTGTCAGCTCGTATGGATTCACCTGGCTGCCTGAGCACAGAGGCTTGTGAAGAAGAATTTCTAGGGAAGTGCTTTCTCCATGAATTGCTCACGGGCGACTGGCGTAACACGGAGTCATCGGAGGCATGGCCTCGGGGGTTGCCCTCATCTATCTTCGAGCGTCGTTGGCACAATGGTTGAGGGTGGTAGATAAGATCTGATCATCATTGATTTGCCGAGAAGGGCTCCCTTCATGTTGCGACCTGGGGTCCGACATTTTTTTTCAACCTTGCCACCTTTTACATTTTGGATTTTCAACACCTCCTCCATTTTTTGTGTCTGCCCTTGACCTGTTTTTTTCCCACAAGGATGAAAGGTGGTCGCTTTTTTGATGCAAACATGGTTGTTCCACAAAATAATTCTTTTACAGTCTTACAGCCATACCACCGCCGTGAATTGAGTTGCAACCCGCAGGATTTCATGTTTTACTTAAGACTTTAATGTGCTTTTATGACCAAGTGATATGCTAGCACATGTGTGTTCAATACCTGATCATGAGTACCGTCCGTCCTCGCTCATCTGTGTTCGTGCGGCACTGGGATGAGCAAGGAGTCTAAACAGAGTCTGTCTCATTCACAGTTGGTGTGCACAGAGGAAGATTCACGCATCTGCCCATCACTCAAGTCAACCCTCCTCCTTGACTGTTCTCATGCTACCATATTTGTGTTTGGGGAGGTAGCTCGTGCCTTGGGTAGGTTTTTTAATCCTATGCACAGACCACCACTTCGACGATTCAGACATTAAATGTAAGTCAGGCTCATGAAATTTTATTTACCAGGTGGATTCTATAGCAGTCTCATGAACTATTATGGCTGCCACGTGGATATCGGCTATCCCAATAGCTGTCGCGAAACTGGCTTTTTCGGGCTTGATATCAGGCGATATATTAGATAATAAGCTCTGATTTCGTGTTATTTTGACTGTTATTCATCCAACGAAACTTCCAGTATCGGGATTCGGGGTAATCCCGGTCTGAGCGATCAATGGTCGGGTCGGGTCGGGTCGGCCGATAGCACTAGTGCAAGCGAGGCATCACTCCATCAACCGGTTTGTCACCACCAGCACTCGCGGCTTCAAGAATTTTGCGCCCTTGCACACCTCCTCCTTCCCGTCTATTAACCTTCAAATTCGCATGGCAGTGATTCGACCACTTTTCGTCGTCGCTGGTGCGAGAATTTCTCCTGTCAACGCGTCGACTGACGCCCTCCAGGCGTCGGGAATGCAGCAGGCACCGGCGCAGCCGCAGCGTAATGCCTCGCTCTCTTCAAGTGGGACATAACTCACAGGCCTCCATAGGCGCGCCTTCTCCAAAGCTGGATACAGCGTCGCCCTAATCGCGCGCGGGCAGAGCTCGCTGAATGCCCTCTCTGAAGAGATCAACAGCACCGGTGGGAATGTACGCGTCCATGGCGCTGAGGGTGCCTCTGCTCATCTTGGCGAAATAGGCAGCCCCGTTCTGCATGCCCTCGTACGCGCCCGGGAATTTCTCGAGTACGTTCGCGTCCATACACGCGCAGTTCCCGCCGGCGCAGTACGCCGTCCGCGCGGCGCTGTGGAATGTCGGATACGCCGTGTGGAAGCCTTTCCTCGAGGTCACGCCCGAGGAGGTAGATGAGTGTGCGTGTCCTCCCTCTGAAATAATGGCGCGCTCATATTACCATCGCTGCAGCGCTCACCACCAACGTCGCCGCCGCCTTCGCCTTCTCGCGCGAGGCGATCCTCAAGTTCAAGGAAAACTCCACGGATGCAGAAAAGCCCAATCGCGGGACGCTGATCTTCACAGGCGCGACGGCGAGCACGCGCGGGAATACCATGACCTCTGCGTTTGCTCCAGGTAAATTCGGGGCGCGTGCGCTGAGCCAGTCGCTTGCGAAGGAGTTTGGCAAGGACGATATTCATGTGCGCTGCTCCTCATATATATACGCCGCTTTTGTTCTGATATTCTGGGTTAGGTGGCCCACGTACGTCTCCTTTTTTATTCAGTTGTGTTCGTGATGCAGCGCATACCAGGCGATCATCGACGGCCGTGCGTCCCACCTACCCCTCCTAAACTCGTAACTGATACTCATTTCCCCAGAAATCATGACCGGCGCGGCCCTCGCCAACAGCGGTGGGAACCCGCCCGCGAGGCTCAGTCCGAGAGTATTGCGCAGGTATGTAACGGAATTTTCACTGCAGGACGGCAACTGATCGTCCGATAGGCCTACCTCTACCTCGCGAATCAGGAGAAGAGCGCGTGGACGTGGGAACTCGACCGTCAGTCCATTCCCATTCCCTGTTTGCTTTATTCCCTCGTAGTGATGCGCCGTTTTTAGTTCGGCCTGCGCACGAGAAGTGGTGAGGCTGGGGAATTTATTCGACGTCTGCCGTGTATCTATCTGCATTCTCAATCAGATGGCTGAGTCGAAGAACAAAATAAGTACAAAATACCTCTATCGGAGCTTCATCGGTATTGCTTCTAGCAGTCGGGCTATCCTCTCCTCGAACCAAGGAAAGTCGGCATAGGCGGGGAGCTCGATCGACAGAACTAGGCAGGTTGGCAATTGCATCGGCCGATCGGACCGACAGCCGGCTTTACGGCTTCCCACATTCGCTTCTTCGCCTGAGCATGCGCTAGATAAAAGCTTCTGTATACTACGATTGCGATTGTGATATCTCCTCCCCCATCCCGCATTATGGACGCTCCCCCGCCCTCGTATGGCCGCAGGTGAGTTTCTACGCGAAGTTAACGGAATGCCATTGAGTCTTTGACGTCTTGCAAATGCAGATCGCGGTCGAAGCAGTAGCAGCGCGCGAGGCACGCATCCCCGTGGCCCTGCGCCTCCCGCCGGCGTTCACCGCGCGCTACCCGCCCGGTGCAGACGTGCGCGGCGCCGCGGCGGAGTGCGAGCTGCTCAGCGCGGAGGAGCTGGGTATCACCAGGCTGGACCAGGATGCGAGCGCAGTTTGTCTTTAGGGCCGCTCAATCTTAATGTCGCATTGATGTACAGGGATGCTAGGTCCTCGCGCGGATTAAGAGCAAGGAGCTCTCGGCCGTGCAGGTCGTGACGGCGTTCGCGAAGCGCGCGGCGGTCGCGCACCAGCTACTGTGCTGCCTCACAGACTTCTTCCTCGAGGAGGCGTTGGGGAGGGCGAAGGAGCTGGATGATTATTATGAGCGGACCGGAGAGCTGGTTGGTCCGTTGCATGGCAAGTCAGCTTCCATCTGAGTATACGAGATTGTGAACTTGCGAAGGCCTTCCTATCAGCATTAAAGTAGGTTTCTGAACTCTGGGGTGGACCCTGAAATAACTGGCTATAGGACCACGTCCACCTCGCGGCCACCGCTCCACTTCCGGCTTCTCGGGCGACCTTCTCCAGCCCGCACCCACGAACACGGGTTCCTCGCGCAGATCCTCTACGACGCCGGCGCAGGTACCCCTCTCCCTTCCTCGTCTTCTATATATCCGCCTGATAATTTAATCGTCAGTGTTCTACGTCAAGACTAACCTCCCGCAGGCGATAATGCACCTCGAGACGTACTCCTTCTGGGGCAGGTGCTTAACCCGTACAACACCAACTTGACGCCGGGCGGGAGCTCGGGCGGGTGCAGCGCGCTCGTGGCATTTGCGGGTCTCTGCTTAGTATTGGGAGCGATATCGGGGGAGTCTGCGCTCGCCCGCTGCGGCGTGTGGGATCTGGACGCTGAGTGCGCAGATGAAAACCTCCCGCGGAAGTTTGATTGATGACCGTACCGTTTTTTAGAACCCACGACGCTGCGCGTACCGAAGGGCGCGACGTCGACCACCAATTTCGGCGCAGATTCGATCCTTTCGACCTTCGGGCCTTTGTGTCGCAGGTGAGTTGTGTCGAGACAGCTAAGTAGTCGCCAACCTCAAATATCGTCCAGCCTGCGCGACGTAGACCTCTTCTTCTCTGTCCTCCTCGGCTGCAAGCCGTGGCAGCAGGAACACGCCCTAGTGCCCCTTCCGTGGGCGATTCCCACTGCCCGCGCTGGTCTGGCGCAGCGGGGCGAATCCGCGTGGGCGTGATGTGGCACGACGGTGTCGTGCTGCCGCAGCCGCCCGTACGCCGCGCGCTCGAGGCGCTGGTGGACGTGCTGAGGAGGGATGGAGCGTTCGAGGTCGTGGAGTACCCGCCGTTTAGGCACGGGGAGGCGGGCGCGTTGGCTGTATGTTTATTTCCCTTCGCCCGTGGCTGATCGCGCGGCTGATGGATTACAATAGCACGAGCTGTTCTTCGTCGACGGCGGGCGGCGCGTGCGCGAACGCGCGGCGGTCAGCGGGGAACCGCTCGTCCCGCTGACGGAGTGGGTGATCACCCGCCCGAGCGTGAAGGACCATACGGTGCACGAGCTGTGGGAGGTTCATTCGTTTCCTCCCTCCTCCGCTCCGTGCCCGCGCTGACCGCACGCGCAGCTGAACCTCCGCCGCGAAGCCCTCCGCGCCGCGTACCTCGCGCACTTCAACGCGCAGCGCGTCGACGCCGTGCCCCCCGCCGGCGCAGGCCCGCGCCTGCGCTCGGACGTGCAAGTACTGGGGGTAAGTGGGAATACGAGGGATGATCTTAAGCGCCCTTCTACCCTCCCCGCCACTGCTATTGAAATTAATATTAACGCACGCTGCTGCAGATACACAAACGTCGAACCTCGCGACTACCCCGCCGGTATTCCCCACCGGCCTGCACTGCGACCCCGCGGTAGACATCGCAGACGCCCCCCGC